>QAXF01000651.1:12080-22093 GCA_004335645.1 Dunaliella sp. WIN1
GTGTGTGTGTGTGTGTGTGTGTGTGTGTGTGTGTGTGTGTGTGCGTGTGTGTGTGTGTGTGTAGACATGGATGTGTATGCAAGCGTATGTGAGTGTATGGGTGGTGTGTGTGTGCGCGCATGCACGTGCACTTGAGCACTTGCAAGAGCGCATGCACTTTATTGTGCGTCTTTCCTTCCTAAACTTTCAGTTCAAGTCTTGTACTCTTCTAAATGCAAGCCAGATTTTGTGAGTATCTGGGGTTATGTCCTATCCTTGTGCGCATGTAGCTGCTTGTTTCTGTGCATGAAGTTGCGGCCATGAATGCAGTCTTGAAACAGTAGCAAACCACATTTCCACCAGCAGCAGGCAGTGGCTGGGCAAGATATTCGCCCTGTGTGTGCTGAGGCATTCTTATAGATTGCCAGAAGAAGTGGTGCACTCCCAGCCTCATGCATGCCGCTGCTGCACGCGCCCAGGGCCCCATCAGCGAAGCCGACAGCGACCGCACTTCCACCAGCAGCAGGCAGTGGCTGGTCAATATGATTGCCCCTTGCTTTCAACCTCCTTAAACCTGTTGATTACCGATGCAACTGATGCACTCCCGGCATCATGTGCATGCAGGCCGCTGCTGCACGCGCCCAGGGCCCCATCAGCGAAGCCGACAGCGACCGCACTTCTAGCAGCAGCAGGCAGTGGCTGGTCAATATGATTGCCCCTTGCTTTCACCCTCCTTAAACCTGTTGATTGCCGACGCAACTGATGCACCCCCGGCATCATGTGCTGCATGCAGGCCGCTGCTGCACGCGCCCAGGGCCCCACCAGCGAGACCGACAGCAACCGCACCTCCACCAGCAGCAGGCAGTGGCTGGGCAGGCCTGCCGTCAGCCGCGCCCTGCGACCCATGCTTGACGCAGCCGCTCGTGGCTCTGTGGACAGCATCGCGCAGCAGCCACACGCAGTGGCTGAGGTCGCGCCCGGTGATGCGGCGACTCAAAAATCCACCTTGCCGCATGTTGCGCATGCATTCGCTGCTGACGCAGCGGCTTCGACACCGCCCCTCGCCGCAGACGCGGCTGCGCCCAACACCAAGCACCCACACGCGGCTGCTGACATGACGGATGGTGCCTTTCCAGGCGCAGCAGGTCCGGGATGGCTGGAAGGCGCCACGCCCAGGCTCACAGCTCAGGCCCTGGCTCGCCTCTCCGCGGCACACAAAAGACAGGACGCGCCAAGTCGGCACCCACATCTGTTGGAGCACTCGCAACCCCTTGCCGGAGGAGCTGCTACCGCTGCCAAGCCCTCTGGCACCACCACGCCAGCTTCCCCACACGCGCTACTGCATGGCCCGTGGGCCCCATCGGCACACTCCACACACCCTTACGACACAGTGCCCCCCTCAGCAGCCACCACACACCCTTACGACACATTGCCCCCCTCAGCACCCCCCACACACCCTTACAACACACTGCCCCCCTCAGCACCCCACACACACCCGTACGACACAGTGCCCCCCTCAGCAGCCGCCACAGGCCGCTACCTCACCCCAAGCGCTGCTGCGCACCCTTCAGCCCCCTCAACTCAGCTTCTGTTTGCGCCACGGCCAGCCAGCCACACGCCTCCAANCCCACAACACCACCTGCCCCACTCCATGCTCCCCCTCCCTTCCTCTACACACCCCACTGAGCGCTACTCCCCAGGCGGCACCCCCTACTCCTCCCACGCCTGGACCCCTCCACTTCCTCACGCATGGCTGCCTCACAGCCACATTACTACCACACACCCCTCGACAGCCCCATTGCCTGTGCCTCCCGCCTTTGGGTACCCACCCCACCAGCCTGCGCACCCCCAGCTGCGTACCTCAGCAGCTGCCCCCAGCGCGCACTCGCAGCTGCCTACTATGATCACCCCCAGTCCTCAGGCAGCTTGGTTTGTGCCCCCTCAAGTGGCTTATGGCGGCACAAAACCCCCTCCCTCGACCACCCTGCTGCAGCACAACCTGCTGTCCAGGTGCGTGGCTCACTGTTGTGTTGCTCCGCAGCCTCAAGGAGACAACAAGTAAGGTGCAACATGAGCACTTCACACTAACAAGACGTGAACACAATTTGCGAGACAAGAATGAACTGGACTGGAGCTGTTCAGGTGCTCAATGTAAGACCCTTACATGAACAGGACGTGAGCACCTCAAACAAATGTTTGGGCAGCATCAGACCTGAGCCTCCGCATGCAGAATGCAGAGGCTCTTTGCCGATCCGTTACACAGCAAAAGGTTTTTCTGGTGAGTGATGCCAACCAGCCAGATTACTAAATGCTATCCCATTTTGACACGAGCATGCTGCTACATTGTTCCCCAGCTTCATGTGCAAGCGCGTGCATCACCCTTATTGTACAGCCCTAAGGAATTTGAGGTGCATGCTCAGAACTCCAAGCGCAGGTGGAAGCGCACACTCATCTCAGCGCAAGTGTAAGCTCACACCCCATATTGCAGGTGGCTATGCACACACATTTCATTACGCAGGTAAAAGCTGGCACACTCCAAGCACAATTGGAAACTCACACTCCTTAGCACAAGTGCAAGCGCACACACTCCATAGCGCAGGTGAAAGCTCACACATTCTATAGCGCAGGTGGAAGTGCACACACTCCATAGCGCAGGAGTAAGAGCATACACTGCATAGCGCAGGTGGAAGCGCACCCACTTTCAGCGCAACTGTGTTTGATCGGCCCTGCTCCGCCCTCTGCGTGCAGGTTTGCCACCCCCCAAATCCCCCCCCCACCAGCCCTTTCCTCTGCTCCTCACAGCCTCAGCAGCACGCCCTCCTTCCACCACCCAACCAGCCACACACACCCCGTCACAGACGCCACCCCCCTCCTGTTCCTCCCAGCAGCCAGGGACACCGGCCGCCTGCCTCGAGCCCAGCCACCCCTCCCAGCTGCTGCGCCAGGAGCACCCACAGCAGATGCACCAGACCAGGCCGCTATGTCAGTCCCCCCTCGACCCAAGTCATCCCCTCCAACCACCGCTGCTGTGCAGCAGCTGGGCGCGCACACGCCCACAGCTGCAGTCCCCACAGGGCTGCTGGCCTCAGCTGGAGTAGCAGCTGTGGGAGTGCAGCAGCCTGTTATGCCTGGGGGTGAGCAGCACCCTGTGCAGCCTGGTGCAGGGCATGTAGCAGAGGGGCAGGGGCGCACGCGCCCTGCTCCCGTGGTCACTGCGGCCGACACGCAGCAGCAGCAACAGGATCCTCGAGAGCAGCTTCTTCAAGGCCAGCAGCAGCTGCAGCAGCAACAGGATCCTCGAGAGCAGTTTCAAGGCCAACAGCAGCAGCTGTACCAGCATTACATATCACAGCAGCACCACCACCACCACCACTACACACGGCAGCACTTCTGGCAACAGCACCAACACCAGGGCAAGCTGCTTGACAGCCAAGCCGTGCCGATGTGGGTCAGCATGGGCAAAGGGGGCCTGCTCAGTGAGGTAGAGGGGGCCACCGTGGATGGGCAGAGGGGGTCGAATGGCTGGGCAGATAAGCCAGCATGGATGGGCACAAGGGGCATGGATGGGCGCAGGGTGCTCAGTGGGGCAGGGTTGGCTCTGATGGAGGCGGCGCTGCTGCAGCTGCAACACCATGCGACTGAGACTGCCAGCCCAAAGGTATGACACACGTGCGCATGCGCGCGCGCGCGCGCGCGCACACACACACACACACACACACACACTGGAGGGGGACAGGAATAACCATAATCAAAGCGGTGCTGCAGCAGCTAAGGAGCCACGCAATGCAAGCTTGCTTGGCAGAAGTAAGGACAGGCGTGAGGTAGCAGGCTGAACCTGTCCAGCAGCCCTCATCGCACATTGTAAAGGCAGCAGGCTTGATGTGTGTTTGCACACCTCAACCACAGCTGGCAGAAGCAGCGTGCTTCATCGGTGCTCACCACTCCTTTGGACCCTTCTTACCCCTGCTATGAGTCTGGTTAAGGCCCCAGCCCTTTAGCGTCCCCCTTATGTTCCACAGCTAAAAGCTGGACAGAAGTAGAACAGTTGATCGGGAGGAAGGAGCATGCCTCGCAGTGCAGATGCTGACCTGTATGGAGGCTATGATGGCAGTCCACTTACACACTCTGGTGTCTCGCTCACCCATATGTATGCACATGCAACCGTCCGTGCATTCACCCATGCAACCAATCATGCATCTACCCATGCACTCGCACGTGCATTCACCCAGGCATTCATCCATGCAGGTGCACATACGAAACACACCCAAGTCACTCGATTACCCTTGCATCCGCCCAAACATCCATCCATGAAGGCACAGACCGAAATGATGCTCGACTGAACTCCTCCTGGTCACGCTCACACCCATGCAATCATCCATGCATTTACCCATCTATTTACCTATTTGCCATGCAGGCAACCATGCATTCACTACTCGCCCACGCAATCATACATGCACTCACCAATTCACCCATAAAGGCACCCACGCATTCTCCCATGCAGGCCAGCAGGTCCAGCAACAGCGCCCTCACCCTTCCCCCACCACACCCGCCCACCAGCCTCCACTGCAGCCTTACAAAGTGACCCCCTCAGGTCTCCTGGCCACTGGGCAGCGGCAGGCGCCGCACCTAGAAGCAGCCCCACAGCTGCAGCAGCAGTGGCCCTGCAGACAGGTGCCCTCAGGTCTCCTAACCGCTGGGTAGCGGCAGGTGCCCCGACCCATAGCAGCCCCACAGCTGCAGCAGCGGTGGCCCTGCGGGAGGCTGACCCCAGGTCCCTTAGCCACTGGGCAAAGGCAGACGCCCCGCCCCATAGCAGCCCCACAGCTGCAGCAGCTGCTGCTGCGGTGAAGGGTGTGGATCTGAGGAGTGGTGGGGGGGTGGCCTGGCCTAGATCGCCTGGCCGGATTGCAAGAAAAGGTGGTGTCCAGGGTGGTGGTAGAGCAGGGAGTGCTTGGGCCGTGGCACCTGCGCTGGACTCAGTGCAGGTGCTCACTGATCAAGGCAGTGGCTCGTGGCCTGCATCACCCATCACCAGGAGTGCGTGGGGGCCTTCGCCGGAGCCAGCGCAAGGCAGGGAGGGAGGAGCTCATCAGGGGAGCAGCTCATGGCATGCATACCCCACCGGGAGTGCTTGGGGGGGTGTGCTGCTGCCAGAGTCGGTGCGTGTCGGAGAGGGAGCTCATCAGGGCAGTGAAGGCGGAGCAGTGGATGCTTGGGCTGTGGCTCACACTCGACAGGGGAGTGGCTACCGGCATGCATCACACATCACCGGGAATGCGTGGGGGCCTGCGCAGGAGCCAGAATCAGCGCGAAAAGGAGAAGGAGCAGGCATGGCTCGCATGTCCCCGTTTAAGGGCAGTGACAGCAGCCCAGGCAGAGAGCCGCAGGCTGAGGGGGGGCAGGGTGCTTCACAGCTGCAGCATGGTCGGGGCGACAGCGCATATGAGCAGCAGCAGGAGAGCGACGCCGTAGGGCCTCGCAGCTACCAACATCCAGAGCTGGGGGGGCACCGAGGCCAGGCCCAGCCTTACAGCAGCATCCCTTTGGTGCCATTGAGCACTGTAAACGGTGTGTCAGCAGCCCAGGCAGCCGCCCCAGATCGGGCTGGATGGCTGCAGAGCTTAGGGCTGCTGCCCGAAGGCTACCTGGCCGCCAGGCACCTGAGTAACAGGTACAACCTGCTCGCACACACTCGTCAGCCAAGCAGTGCGCAGCAGGGCCCGCTCGGGCAGCCTGGGTCCCTACCTCAGAGGCCAGCAGCCACGCAGCCAGCTCACCCTCCCACAACTGACCATCCACCCACCCACCTGCCCAGTTTTACACCCACATCTGGCCAGACGGAGAGGGGGCTGAAGCCATCCGGGCTGCTCAGCTATGCCCCTACCTCTGTGCGAGCTACCCATGGTGCTCAGCAACGTGCCGCGTTTGCTGATCGCACCAACATTCAAGGTTTGGCGTCTAGCTACGTGCTGTAGGTAGCTGCAGTGTGCTGCTGCAATGCTTGCAGTCTGCCGTGTGCTGCGCTCGCTGATCGCACCAGCACTTAGAGCTGGGCGCATAGTCACTTAATATACTTGTGGTGTGCTGCTGCAGTGCTTGCAATCTGCTGCGTGCTAAGCGTGCTGATCGCACCAGCACTCAGAGCTGGGCGCATCATCGCGTGATGCAGCTGTCGTGTGCTGTTGCAATGCTCACTATCTGCCGCATGCTGCGCTTGCTGATCGCATCAATACTCAGGGCTGGGCGTCCAGTCACATGATGTAGTTGTGGTGTACTCTCGCCCCTAAAACTCTTGTATCTTGTCTCTGAGCTTGGCAGTGTATACAGTCTTAAGACATTTTAAGGCATTGCTTTTTCATGGCACATGCTTGAGTCCCTCTAGCAAGGCGCGCTGCTGCATCATGACATTATGTTAACTTTTCCTCGAGGCAAACATCATTTAATAAGGTCGTGCTTATATGAGTATTGCTGATGGCTTCCATCATTTTGCATCACATCCGTCATCATCCTTTGTAAGTTTATTTATTGTCAGTCAAGGACCTATTAGTGACATGCTGTATGACATATTTGACATGCTTCTTTTATGGCCATGGGCACTGAATGGTGTTCAGGTACTGTACGCAGGTTGCAGCAAACTTATTCTTGGACTGAGCTGCATCGTTTATCTTTGCTCATAGGCGCCATGGCAATGGCTGAATCTAACACTTGCTTTGTCTGTGTGGCAATATGCACGTGAGCTTTTCTGTTACACACCACCATTACACACTGGGACTCCTAAGTTTGTATGCCTGAGGCTGACTGCTGGGGGATATGGTGCATGCAACCCGATACTGATAATTGAAGGCATTCTATGCTTAGCCCGGGTGACAAAGGAATGTCAACAGCTATCTAAGAGACCTTGAATTGTCAATGTGATCAAATCACATTTAGCATGCAAGGACACACATTTGCGACGGACATATCTGAACATTTCGAGTTTTTAATGATTTGAAGTTGTTATACATCATAGTTCAAATGCCCAGCCAAAGTACAATGTTACAAAAATGGCAAGGGGCCTCATGCACAACCCCCTCTATGATGCAGCCACTTTAAAAAAAGATGCTGCGGCTGGCCTAATAACCTTTCTTGCCTTTTATCTTGGTATACTGGTACATTGGTATACTTCGTCTTTGGTTGCGGGCGTCTTTCAGCTCAGCTCAGCTGCCCTTTTTGGCAGGTACAGCTATGCAAGCTGAACCTTTCAAAGTATCTCTATCCTGCCAGATAGAAGACTAACCACTAGGAGTCCAGCTAAGAGCAGCTGAAATTGGAAAGAAAGAGAAGGAAAGACTCCGCTGGGAGTGATGTCTTAACCAGCATGATTGAGGAAAGGGGCATGCGCAGGTGCTAGCACCGTGGTGACCACGCTGCCAAACAACTAATCTGTTGGATGTAGGCTGAAATTTACAGTATGATAGAAGGCCAAATTTATCAAAATGACACTGCACAAACAAGGCAGTGCAGCCAAACAAGAAAACAGCAACAAAGGCTAGTCAACAAGCATCCAAGGTTAGAGTCACTAAACTGTGCCTGCCTACAAGGGCAGCTTAGCTGAAGAAGTATTCAAGGAACTAACAAAGGAATAGTGCCACCGTCCAATGGACACCAAGCCTTGGCAAACCAGGGCTGGTCTTCAGAATTTACAGATGTTATTTGTTCAGTCAGTCAAGAAGCGCGACTGCTAGACTGCTCATAAGGAATTAATAGGTTACTTACTCATTGGCAATTGAGAGTCTGTGGACAGACTGGGTCGATACATCCGACATGAGTCACACCATATAGCGTTTATGTTTGTTTTACTGATCGACTATGTATGATGTGTGAATTAGGTTTGTATAGGTTGCTGACCTGTATTTGGCTCTTTCTTCTTTAAGAAGGGTTAAGTTAACCCTCTTCTCTATCTCACATCAGAGCATTGACACACTTCTTGAGCGCCTGGCCTACTAGGGTCGGGCCACTGCCTTGTATCCGCATGTAGCACTGAATGCTGGGAGCCCCACAGCACAGATTGAGGACCAGTAGCACAGCCCGGCTGGCGTAGGCTTTAGATCTATCTGCAGATAGAGCTAAGGCCTATGCCAGTGTATGGCAGAGCTGTGTAAGACGCAGCGTTGCAAGTTGCAACTTTGTGTGTAGTGTATATTGCTGCGCTGTCCTTTACTGGAAAGAGAAAGACTCACCCAGTACGGGACGCTAAGAAAAAGAAGGAAGAGAAGCAAAGACTCCGCTGGTAATGATGTTACAGCTAGCATGATTAAGGAAAGGGGCATGCCCAGAAGCATTCCTTATTCTTATATGTACATGGAATATCTTTCATGTTGACTGATATGTTCTGATGGGCTATGAGCCTGGCGTAGATCATAAAGAGAAAAGCTTGACTAAACTGTTGTCTGATCCACACGTCAATGCTTGTGCCTATCAGCCCACTTCCCATTCTCATGCTGGATGCTTACAATGTTGGCTCTAATGTTCCAAGCTATGCTGGTTTATGTCTAGCTTTGTCCCTTGCTGAGTATTGCTGGCAGAGGCCCAGCACAGCTCAACTGTTGGCGCCAGGAACACCAGCTTGGTAGTTAGCATCATCAATTCATGTCAGCTTGATGCATCGGTAACATGCCTTACATGTTGTAGCGATTGAAGCACGTTCCACAGGTGCACGTCAATGGTGATTGATCTGGGAATAGAAGGAACTGCTACAACCAGCAGCGCATGGTTGCCAGCATGGTAAGAAGGCATCAAATGTTGAGGTTCAGCTATGCCGCTTTAACAGAAAAGGTAAAATAATTTGGCAGAGAAAAGCACAGAAACAGGTACGAGTGCAACAATGGTTTCTTTCTGACTGAAGCCATTCACAGTTTAACTACTTAAGCCACCCTTTCACCCAATGCAATAAGCATGCACCTACAGCCCCTCAAACAAAGGCCGCCTGCCATCTTTCTTGCCCTCCCTTCCACCACCGGCCCCTCCCTGTTCCATGCTGCTCCCGTCTAAGACTTCTTGATGCCCCATGGGCACTTCAGCACCGGCCCTGCCTGATCTACTCAGCGTCCCCTGCCCCCTGCCATTGCTACTGCTACCACTGTCACTGCTGCTACTACCAGTACCCCCACTTCCTGCTTGCTCCACACGCCTCACCCGACTAGAAACCCTCCCATCCCACCTACCAGGAGAACCCTTGGCACTTGCAATCACCGCAGCACCGTCGGCCTGGGTGCCTTGTATTGCAGGCTGTTGGAAGCTGCCTGTGTGAGCAGTGGCTGCAGTGGGAGTACCTGAGCTCGGTTGGTCCTGTGCATGGTGCTGCTGCTCATGATGCCCAATAGAGGGGTGGTCTTCCTCAACTTGGATGGTGTCGAGGGTCAGCGTGCTAGGTGTGCTAGGTCTGCGGCTGGATAAGGTGTCGAAAGTTGTTTTAACACTTACATGCTGGGTGATACTTGAGTGATGGGGGACACTCGAGTGCTGGATGTGCTAGTTCTGAGGTTGCAGCAGGCATAAGAAGATGAGTTAACAATTGATGCTGGGTGACACTTAAAGGAGTGTGCCAGGTATGTGATTGCAGAAGGTATAGAAAGATGTCCCGGAAATCAAGTGATGGGTGACACCTGAGCGCCATGTGTGCCAGGCCTGGGGTTAGAAAGGGAGTGAAGAGAACAGCAGGGGTGTGCCTAAAATTGGTGGCATAAGGGATAACACAGCAAAGGTGGAGCTCCTGGCTCAAATTGGGTGGTGCTTAATGCAGGGGCGCCAGACAAGCAACAGCCTTGGGCTTCAAGATTTGCCATGTGATAAGAAAGGAGCATGTCGGGCTGTGCGCAAGCATGAGCATGCACCTCATCGCCAAAGCGTAAATCCTCCAGGGACCACACATGCAAGCCACATCATACAGTGAGCAAAGGAAACAGCCCCATCACTCATACGGTTGCATGTTGCATGAAGTCACGCGCGCACACACACACACACACACACACACACACACACACACACACACACAC
>QAXF01000717.1:31328-42695 GCA_004335645.1 Dunaliella sp. WIN1
ATAAACATGATTCAAGCCAAGAAAGGAACCTTTCCGGACTTTTGCTCAGATAACCCCCTCTGGGAGAATGCTACAAGCTATTTGGGATACGCTTGTTGCCCAAAGAAGATGCTTCAAAGATATTCTTCGCTTTTTTTGCGATGTGTTTTTGCTGAAATACATCACATGCATGCATGCATGTATATGCATGTGAATGGCTATCTTGCTAGCGCTCCTCTTATACTAGTGAGGAGGGAACCGCTGTTGCCTTCTTTAGGCCCTCTGAGCCTATCTGGCACGTACGCCACAGCATGGAACTTTCAGGCTGATGGATCAAGCTGCTACTCTTAAGCCAGAAGGAGGTATCTTAGTGATTGCATGCATGGGAGTGTGCTTCCACATTGTTATTCATGTATAATGTTCATGTGTCATAGGTGCCTATTAAATGTACAGCTGCTGTGTGCAGCTTAGGCATGTTACTGTAGCACAGATGTGCCTGTGCGTAACATACATCTGCGGTGTTGGCAATTGCCTTTGCTCTTAAGCTTGTGGACACGCACGTGCACATGCATGCATGCATGCATGCACTCACACACACACACACACACACGCACACACACACACAGGTGGCTGATGAGCACAACCTAGACCTGCAGGCAGCTATGGCCAACGCACCCACAACCGCAAAAGGGCAGCAGCAAGGGACTGGGCAAGAGGAAGACATTGCAGCCAGATTGGCAGGGTTACGCAACCAGTAAGCAATAAGGATGCCTGGCAGCCAGGAGGCAGGGCTGTGCTTTCAGTTGCTTTGTACTTGAACATGCAACTGAGTATTGGTGCAAACTGCGTGCAATTGATATGCAGAAGACATGCAATTGTCAGGTATGTGTGCGTGTGTGTGTGTGTGTGTGTGTGTGTGTGTGTGTGTGTGTGTGTGTGCGCGCGCGCGCGCGTGCGCGCGCGCGTGCACGCGCACGTGTGCAGTTGGGCGCTGTGAGCATGTGTGCCAAGGCTTATATGCTTAGCCAACAGGGTCCTAATTAGCAGACTTGTAGGGGTCATGTCTGGTGGGTTCTGGTGCAGTTTCATGGAATGCTCTTGAGGTGCTGGAGTTGTTGCACCTGGTGTTGCAGTCCCATCTTCAGGGGGGCCCCAAAGCGCTAATCGCCTACCTGCAAGCTTGTAAGCCTCATTCCTTTGATGGTGCGCCCTTCACATGTACAGATCAGACATAGTATGCTCTTTTTAAGTGATGTGTCCCGTGTGTGACCAGGGAACATGCTGTGCATGCGCCTGCTGGGAGGCTCGTAACTTGTGTCGTTGTTCTTCATAATACTCTTACCTCCTGCATTGTGCTGTGGCCAATGTCAAGTGTTCATGCTTCTTGGGTTGCTCAATGCATTACCTCAAGAGCCATCCCAAGCCTTGACAGGCAATTTCTTTCTTGTGATGAATGCATGTCTTACTTTTGTGCTTTTGAACATCATTACTCTTCTTAAACTTCCTACTTGGTGAAAAGCCAAGGCAGCTGGCAAACTAACATCAACGCTGTCAGGGATTGATCATCCAGCAGCTAGCCAGCATAGAAAGAAGGAACATGTAGACCAAATTAGTCGAAGGCCGAGAAGCACAGCCTTTGCATCCACTGAAGAACAGGCATTACTGTTACAAAGCTGCATCTGTTGACAGGGGCAGCTCAGCAGATAGTCCTAGTGCCACTTAGCCCTCCCCCCCCATGTCTGAAGTGAAACTCTAACAATGATACAGAGAAAGGCACCTGCAGCCCGGTTTCTTGCAGTTAAAATTCATGACTCAAAAGCAGCTCTAAAACATCTGAAGGTCAAGGTCTAAGTGTAGGTTACAAAGCTGTACCTGCCTACAAGGGCAGCTAAGCTGACTAAGAAGCAGAAGACGCATATGACCAAACACCATTCAAATCAAATGACTGAGGACAAAAACCTAGGGACACATATTCCGCCAAAATTGCAAGTGTTCTTGGACGTCATGATCAACTATAACTTGACTGGTATTGATTACAGGCTTCAGGTACTTCCTAGCTTGAAACAATATCATATTATATATAATAATAATATATATTATATATATAATGATTACAAGTATTACTAGCAGAACTGTTTCAGCTATCCTGCCAGTTTCCATGCTTCCTGATTATATATTTCTTCTTCATATGATTTGGACCAAGCTACAACCAAAAGCAGGTACATTTAAAGCATACCATATTATGATATGCTTTAAATGCTATGATAGCTTGGCCAAGAGGCAGTCCCCACTTTTGGTCTCCCTCAATAGCTAATTTCGCCTTCAAAACTTCATAAACCATCTTGATGCTCTGGGAGCTGCTACTTTTACCAATTGCCTGAAATGCTGTGGTCGACCTGATAGCCTTACTGCTCTTTTAAATTTCTTAGTCTTTGGTTGCAGGCGTCCTCTGCTTCAGCTGTTGTAGGCAGGTACAGCTACTAGCATAGTATGCAACCTTAACTTCAGCACCAGTTTTCCTCTTCTGGTCATGCAGGGAGAATTGGAGGTTGTGTAACTGTCACATGCTGCCCTGTCTATAAGAGGGACTCGGAGCCACAACACAGAGTAACAGGAGACAGATTAGAACTGAACATGTGATGAAAAACCGTGTGAATTTCAACCTCTGAAACGTGTTATTCTGCAGTAGAACAGGGATTTAAATCACATTTATTCGTAAACGGAAGCTAGAAGCGTACTCTAGTAGCGCAGCTTCTTTTAGAAATTCAAGTTGGCTTTGGACCTTCCAAGTCTGACCGGTGGGGGAGCTGTTGGTGCTAGCAGTTGGCAGTTTCCTGTCCCTTAATCATGCTGGCTGTGACATCACTACCAGCAGAGTCTTCATCTCTTGCTCTCTTTCTAGCACAGTAATGAATTATGAGACTGTTATTACAGCCAAGCCATAGCTGAGCATTACAAGAAGCGCCACAATGCACGCAGATAGGATACCATCGATGACAAGGTCAGGTGAGCCGCAACCACAAGCAGGGCAGGTCCAGCAGCGCCAGCAAACTGGTGGACCCCACTGCTGCCTCCATCTCGTGCTATCAACAGCAATGTCAATGATGTCATCTGTAGCAAAACGAGTAAAGTTGTCCCGTCAAGGTTTGATTTAAGTTGCTTGTAGGTGCTACTGACACACACACACACACACACACACACACACACACACACACACATCAAGGTTCTTCAGGACGAGGTTACACCCAAATCTGGAGCCTTAATTGTCACATGTCTAACCTTGTTCACTACTTCTCAGCAGCAAACAATGAGGGTCTGAAGCTTGTGACATGGGCAGCGTAAGCTGATAGCATCAGTGATACAGCCAAATGGCAAATTACCCTGCATGCGTGTGGAAGATGCACATATTACTTAAACCTGCTCCCTGCACCACGCCGTGCTGATTCACCAGCTGGAACCAAACAACAACGCAGCGCTGAACACTTCAAGCAACTCAGCAAGCTGATGCCTCCATGGCGCACCATGAGCAGCAAGGCAGACTGCAGCATCGTGTCCTGCTGCTGGCTCTTCATGTGCCCGCCTCAGTGACGCCGGCAGTCATGCATATAAAGCAGTTCATCTCCACTGGTACTAGCATACGCTGCTGCCCACACTGACACATATAATAATTTTGTAGCAGTTCGCTTTAATTCATGTCTGTATTCTTTTCTTTTCTTTAAATAGTACCCCTGGGCTTGTTACATCTGAGTAGGCGTAACACATAGCAGCAAGCATTGATACAGCCAGTCAGTCATACCTGTGCCACAGTCTTCAATTTCCCCATGTTGTTGACAGCAACGACTCCCCTGGCCGCTGGTCCTAGTGTTGCAGCCCACTCTCGAAGGGCAGAGATTGTCAGCTCACGCCCAATAATCACTGCAGGCAGGTATGCGAGTGTGAGCAGCCTAGATGCAGCGAGGATGTCTGAGATCCATCCCACCCTCTCCATCAGCAAAAGGATGCAAGCAAGCAAGCGGATGTGGCTTTGTCTGAATATGGTTCCGTCAAAATGTGGCTTCATCAGAATGTGGCTCTGTCAGAATGTGGCTTTGTCAAAACCACAAGCACATGGATGTGCTTCTCGGTGTACCAATTTAGAAGACCACTGCTCTGCTTATTTGGGGTGCAGCGCTCCGTACAGACACACAGCTTTGCGGCCTCTTTCGCAAGCATAAGCGGAGGAAGCTCAGCCTTTAAGATATGGCTGGGATTCCTGCGGGCCGCCAGCTCAAAAAAGGAAGTAAGCTGATGTGATCAGGCTGTCCAAGATATCGAGCAGCGTCAGTAATTCAGTAATTTACCTAGAAAAAACACACAAAAGTCCAAGGTCTAATGCGTCACCTAATTTCTTGACATGCACAGCAGCACTTGCGTGCAGTTCTCTCTTTGTAAAGAAGGGGGCTACAAGCTCACCCAGGCCAGCAGGTTTGATGAGCTTCTTTATGCATGCCACTCCAGCTTGTGTAAGCACTCAGCCCATAATCATACATACATACATACATACATACATACATACATACATACATACATACATACATACAAATAGTTCATTACACATTGATACAGCACCTTGACCAGAGAATGGGGATCAGCATCTCCCTTCTCGCCTATGTAAAAGCAAGTACAGACCTGGGTGATGCTCTCCTTTGTCTTTCCAAAGTACGGACTACTTGTTCCAGTTAAACTGCCCTCATAGGCGGGCACAGTTTCGCAACCTGGTCCCACTTACCCATGGTGCAGACAGGCACTAGCCATTGTACCCCTGCCAAGGGACCGGTGGGGATGGGCTGTGTGCTCATCAAGATGAGCAGGGTAGAGACCATCAGCTTGTCTGCGACTGGGTCTAGGAATGCGCCGAACTGTGAGGTTGTGTTCTGCAAATCAAGTGGGATGAAGGAGACTAGGGTGTGTACGTGAGGGTAACGTTAAGGATCACAAACGCGCAGTACAACAGTGTGGGAGCAGTCTAGATGTCTGTGGACATCAAGGTAGGTCGTGGCCCCTGGACAAGTCATGTTATTCATACCATGCGCACCATAACCTATTGGAGCTTTATTCAGCTAGTTGTTGCCGATGGCGGTGCTCATGCCCAAGGTGCATTCATCACTTCAAGTAGCACTCAGCCGTGCGCTTCAATTGGCATTCCTACGGCCCTGTGGCAACTGAGGAGGGCAGCCAGTCACAGACTGCGTACCGTCAACACCAAAAGGATGACACCATTGGCGGCTACTGGGGATTTGACTACAAGGCTGTATGCTGTCAGCAACAACAGGTTCACAGGGTCACACGATGACACCTTCAGAATCTACTGGGTGTCTGCTGAAAAGGGCCCCTGCATGGCTAATGGTTATAAGCACTGGTCATTGAACATGTGCTTTGCAGTACTGCAAGAAGTGGCTACAAGGTGAGTGCACGCAGCAAGATTTAGGCATCTGCAGCATGGCAGCCTTTACAAGTGCTCAAGCGGCAAGATGTCGTAATTGAGTTCGAAGCACCAATGACTAAACTCTTGCAAATCAGCCTATGAAACATGTCCTGCGCATCACACACACACACACACACACACACACACACACACACACACACCATTTTGCGTGCCAAGTATCCATCTAACCAGTCTGTGATTGAGGCCGCGATGAAGAGTAAGGTCACAGCTGTTGTGGATAGAGGGGAGGGCCAGTACCAAGCTGAAAGGGAAGCAGAGCAAACAGAGGTATAAATTGTAAGTTTCAAAGGTATGAAGAAGGTGGCAGACAGTGAAGAGCTATGCCAGGATGTTGTGGGTAGGTTAGAGGGCCAAGGTCAAGCTGAACAAAAGCTGGACAGGCTTTAACTTCAGGTTCAAGGTCAAACTTTGCAACAAACAAGAACATAGGCAACAGTGAAGTACCTTGCCACGTTAAAACTACAGGTGCAAGAAAGCGATGCAGACGGATTTTGAAGGGCGCTGTCCCAGGGTATGTTATTACGCACCAGCATACGCTTGGAGATGGCAAGAGCCAGAAGCTAATGGTCTGCATACTTGTTGCCTACAGAGTTGTTGTACTAATGACAAGTGTGGTGGTAAACAAGCTTTAATTTGGGTTGCTGCTTGATCACGCAGCTCGTGCACAGAGCAAATACCACACCCCGAGTGCATGAGCCTGGGAAGAGGAATATTCAAGTTTGTGAGCAACTTCATGACGCAATGCTGCTTGAACATGCCTTGGCAGCTGCATCTCACAGCTTCCTTCCACTACAGGAATCACTGCAGGGCCCTGAGTAGGATAGTCCATCATAGATTATTACTGCAAGAACAAAAGTAAAAGTGCTCAATTAAAGCAAGTTTTGGCAGCGGTACTGCAACTTTCAGAGTAGGGGCTCACCCTAGTGTTGCTGCTGTTTGTGGCCAGAAAAACATTTAATAAAAAGCGCGTGCAAGGTTACTGGACACGAGATATTAGATAATTCCCCAGCCCTGACTGCCTGCACACTACAGGGTCTTCAAGGCTGTAGCACACTGAAGGGACCTATCAAGACCAGAGGTGGTGGGTAGGTTCTTATTATCGCCTTGACGGTTACTCTAGTACACGTTAACCCACATACCTGCAACTAAGAAGGGTATGGCTGCGACTCTCCCTATTGTTAGGATGGTGGGCAAGTTGAGAATCTGCAAGCAGGGGCACCTGGTAAAGTTGCAAATGCAGCTGCATTTCATGAAGGGCAAGCTTCTTCATATGGAATGCCCGCGGATAGATAACTGGGCATCACAAGCGTGCAGATAGCGCATAATGGTGGGCAGGCCTGGATATAATTGAAAAGATTTCAATGAAAGGAAGCAACATTCACACCCCAGGCATTGTTGTGTGCATGGGCGTGCATGTGCTGCCCGGTGGGCTGAGGACTTGTGAGCTAGGGAGCAATGCCTCAAGTGTGAATGTTGCTTGCAGAGCATGTGTATGAATCCATTGACTTGCAAGTAGGTTTGTGAGAAGCACAAATAGTTGACCATAGGCTCAATCTCTGTAAGAGGCTTTTTCATGAGACAAGGTACACTTCAGTCAAAACCAAACTTCCCACAGTTCTACTCGTTTTAAAGGGTTGGCAAGCTGCTCCTCTATAAGAGAGCAGTAACAACTTTCCCAATTACGCTGTATACTTTTACCAGCACGTACCGCTAGGCAAGCTTTTCCATGAAACGTGCCGGAAGATGGCATGCTTTCATGGTTCAAACTATTTTTAAACAAGAATAACACGGACCTACGAGCCCTATAAGCTATTAGAGAATAGTCCACTTGCAAGTCAAAGGGGAAGCATGGCCAATAATCAGCACCGGTTTTCAATGCTGGAGGGACCTGTGCTTGAAGAGGTCATCAAGACATGTGCCCACCACCCAATAGTCTACAAGCTGCAGCTCAGAGCTTACTCTACCGTAAACCTTCCGAACCGTGGCTCACCATGCTGTTGTGGTCTTTCCTGCTGTCTTTATTACTGTCACTGCTGCCGCCTCCGCCACCAGTGTCACTGGATGCTGCTACCACGAGCTGTTGCCCCAACAGCGGATGTGGGTGCTGACGCTGTGAGCTGCTCCAAAGCTTCTGTTGCTTGAAGGGCCCACCTCTCCTGGATCCTAGAGATGGTGCTTTCTGCTGCCTGTGCTGCGGAGGCCAACTGCTGGAGCTGAAGTTGCTCAGGCTGGTGCAGCAGTTTTCGATGGGGGCTGCCCTTGCACACAGCAGGACTTTTCGGGCCCTCATCAGACACAGGGGCTCTTGGCTTGAGGCTCTGCGGAGGGCTTGAGCCCCAGCACTGTGCAGTCTGCTGATGAGCATGATGCACAGAAACAGGAGTGCTCTAATGGTGCTGTGGAATGACGCTAGCACCGCCCTACGAGAGACAAGCGCAACTTGAGCTCTCTAGGACATAAATTTCATTAAGAATGAATAAAGAACGTGCAGATTGTGTGTTTGCCTAGGCGGTTTCTATTGTTTCGTCGGCCTCAGTCGATTGCCAAGTCAACAAGCCTTCGATGTCCGCTCCGTCGAACGCTCAGCCTGTTATCTAAGCCTGGTTTGATACTAGCCAATGTTCTATTGCTTTCTTCGGCCAGAAAAATTATGGTTGACCAAAATCGAAGGTGTGGCCTTCGTCGCTTGTAACTTTTCTTGCTTGTAACTCATGAGGTACATTGCACCTGTTTCTTTTTTGCTGTATCGTCTGATTTGTATCTCTCAAGAACAATTAAGGGGAAGGAAAGCTTCCATAGATCACCACAGCCATTGCGACCAAGGAAAGGTTTTCGCAAGGGCCAGCAGTGCCCAGGGCAACGCAGGAATTCACATTGATGAAATTTCCGTCTGACGCGTTGCGCAGGCACCTTCGCTTGCCCCTTAATTGTGTGATTGTGTGAGATTGCCTTTAGTTGAGCTCCACTCCTTCTCTGGCTGTTAAAGATACTTGAGATGAGAAGCAATTCAATTCCTCTTGCACTGCCAGCAATGCACTCATCCCTTAGTATATCTCTCTGCACCAATCCTTGCAACCTTGTTTCCTCAGACAGGTACTAGGGATGTGTCTGCCTTTTTGCGCCAGAACACCGTGTTTGTTGGTGACCAACATACTTGCGTTTTTCCTCTGTAATCAACTGGTACTCTATGCGCAGGCTAGCAGTCGCACTTCTTGACTAAAGCCTTCAGTGAAGATCTTCATGTTATAATCTTGAACTTGCAGGCGTCTTCTGCTTCAGCTAAGCTGCCCTTGCAGGCAGGTACAGCTATGTAACCTTAACCTTATAATCTTGAACTGTTGTGGCCGACATGATAGCCTTTCTTCTTGGCTTTCTTGGTCTTTATTGCAGGCATCGTCTGCTTCAGCTAAGCTGCTTTTGTAGGCAGGTACAGCTGAGTAACCTTGATCATAATCTTCCTTAGGCCTCAATGACTAGTAGTACACTCTCTCTATGAGCGGGCTAGCAGTCGCACGTCTCGATTTAAGGCCTGCTCTTGTAACTCTAACAAGACTTGTAGTCTCATCCTTTTTCTGGCTGCTTGACCAAACTGACCACAGCAGTTGTGCGACAGGAAACCCTTCACAAATGCTCCCAGCTTGTAAGTACGCACAAGAACAGTCCTTCTGTTGCCTGATGTCCACTTGGTGCGTTCGGCCTGACCTCAGGCGCTATAAGGAAGCAAGTATTGATGCCAGCATGCATGTCAATTAAAGGCAGCCATACTCCACGGCAAAGGCATGTAAAGCCACAACCATCTGCATCAAAACTGCTTCAGACGCGAAAGCAGCATGAACAAGCCAAGAAAATTGGCAGCTGCCCATTCACTACAACATTCGTGTAAGAAGGGCCCATGAAGACTCCTGCAGCACTAGCAACACAGCCGTCCTGGTTACGTCAGCCTATGTATTGGGTGGGTCCCATGCTGCTATGCTGCCCGGAACGCTGTTCAGAACAGCTCAGCAGTCACTGTGGATACTGCCAGATGCCTGGTACGTGAGGAGATGTTGCTGTTGTGCGGCTGCTGACTGACAAATGTCAGGTACGCAACCGCTGCCCATGATGAGGTGTTGAACGGCCCTGGCAGACGGCCTGCTCCTCTAGATGAGCTCGGCTACATTCATAGGCATCTCATCAATCTGCAAACAGACAAGACAGCACGCATCTTACTTCAGGCCCTCTAATCACACAAGCGACGCTATGCTGCAGTAGTGAGCTGCGCCATATGCATCGCGTTTGAAGTGCAAGATGAGCGACAGGCGTGGCTTGTAATGGCATAAGGGATGTGGGAGAGCGCAAAGAGCTGAGCGGTGTTTTGAGCACTGGTGTTTGTGCAGGTGGCAAGACCACAAAAGCTACAGCTCATGCAAAAGTGAGCAGCATACAACTTAGCAGCACTAACCACTGCTCTTTCCTGAAAGCTTCTCGTCATTGTGTTAAGTGAAAGAGGCGGTCAACAACTGTCATGTGACCAGTCTGAAAGGTGCCTCACTTATCATGCTCACTCAGGATGAGCAGAGCGATCAACAGTTGTCTAAGGGACTCAAGGCATGTCTCAGGCTTATACCACACAGCTAACGTCCAAGATGTGCAAATCCTAGCGTAGCGCACATGCATGTGCGCACATACGCAAGATGCATAGACACTCACCTGTGTGTAATGATGCTGCTCAAGTATGAGTTAACACCAGGTGCGTGGACATGCGCATAACTCAGTGGATAAGTATCGCTCAAGCGTTCACTGGCACAGGACACTTACAAGAATGCGGGTACAGAAGGATGCATGGGCACGTACACACCTGTGTGGAGTAGTACTGCTCAATGTCCCTCAGGATACGGATGTCGTCGTTTCGCACAAAGTTAATTGACACACCCTTGCGCCCGAACCGCCCAGATCGCCCGATCCTGATGGTCAGCAGTGAGGGCAACAGTGATGTCTTCAGCACAGGGCATCGTCAAACTGCTTAAGCTTGTAAGCTTCTGAAGGTTAGCTCGGAACAAGCAAGATGGACTTGTTGAAAGGTTTGAGCACCTACTTGCCCAGCAAGCAGTCACATGTCTGCACAAGATAGGTAGCGGGTCATTAGCATCATGATTCTGTTGTTAGTTCTCATGGATGACTTTTTAGTATCTATCCATTAGGCTTGGCCTAAGATTCTGCGCGCGCACACACACACACACACACACACACACACACACACACACACACGCACACGCACACATGCGCGCGCACACGTGCACATACACACACACACACACACAGCACACACACTTGCACACAGCCTACGCACACCCACGCATGCCTGCAACCACACACCTATGGATGTACAGCTCACGGTTGTTGGGCAGGTCGTAGTTGATCACCAGGGAAACCTGCTGCACATCTAGACCTCGAGCCCAAACGTCAGTGGTGATCAGCACACGTGCAGATCCAGACCTGAAATGCACGCAGCAGAGACAGTGAGCTGATTGGTCTGTAGCGGCAGCACAGTTAATTCTGTCACAGCCTACAGTGATGAGCACGCACAAGGGCTGAGGGGCCTAAGCTGCATTTGAAAGGGGGTCATGCGGGTGCAAGCAAGCATACGCTGCGAAATGAAAGTGAGCTTACGTGCCACAGGAGGCAAATGATTGCAAAGAGCGCAACCACTGCCCAGGCGTTTCTTCATACACTCAACTGGACCTGAGGACAACATCAGGGCCTGTGACCTGCCGTGGCGTCCTTGCTGCCGATGGAACCCATTGAGTGCTTAAGTAGGCTATGGCTGCCGACCATACAGGGGAGCTTCTCCAGAGCAAAATGGCAAGGCGCGCGCGCGCACACACACACACACACACACACACACACACACACACACACACACA
>QAXF01000735.1:9050-19066 GCA_004335645.1 Dunaliella sp. WIN1
ACACACACACACACACACACACACACACACACACACACACACACACAGCACTTCCCACCTTCAATCGGTGCAATGGTCAAGCTGAAGACCCTTAAAGCGTACAAGAATCAGCTGTCAAGCATACCTGAGCAATTCCGCAACCTTGGGAACCTGCAAGTGAGTGAAGCCATTGTTAGCTTCCAGGGAAAACAAGGCTTACTTGCTAACGTCCTCTTTATGACCTGGTGGCTATAGGTTTGCTGGTTACTAGTGCACTGCAGGAGCACTGCTGGTGCGCCTCAGTGCTCTTTTACAGCCTTTGGGCCATGGAGGGGGGGTGACTGCTAGTCTGTGCTGAGTCTACGTTGCCTTGCATTTGTAACCTTCACACAGAACCTGATGGCTCCTCCTCCAGGACTGCAACTCAAGCAAGAGCCTTATGCAGTTAAATGGTTTGACATGACTTTCCTTCAAGTCTTAGAACAGTAAGAGCCACAAACGTGAAGTGTAAATGGCTGTTAATGACCAAATAGCAATGCCTCTGACTGCTCAAGGCGTTTTGTCTCACAGGAAGGCTAGGGGGTGCATGACCTCTTCCGCTGTGCTGGGGTGCCTTATTGTAGCAGCTTGCAACCCAATGGCACTAGCTTGATTCCCTCATGCCAACATGCCTTACAGCTTTGCAGCCAGCTACCTTCAACACGCCTCAGCCGGCGCCCATCCAGCCTGGCACCCATACTTCTTGCAGGGTTGTGCAGTATGTATGGCTCGGCTTGCAATCCAGTTCCATGTTACCAGCTGCTACCTGATACGTTCATCCTAAAATAATTCACTGTAAGAGGTTCTCACCACTGCAGCTACTCTGAACATGCCCTAGCTGGCACCCATGGCACCCGTACATGGCATCCATACATGGCACCCGTACATGGCACCCATACATGGCACCCGTACATGGTACCCTAAGCATGCCCTAGCTGGCACCCATACAGACTCGCCTCTTGTTGCTTCTCACAGCCAGCTGCAGTTAAGATACTTGCCCCAGCTAGCGCCTTGCATGTTTGCTACAGGCATGACACTCACCCCTCTCAGCCTGTCAGAGCCAGCTTGAGGAATGCACATGGCATATGAGAAGTTTTCACCTGCATAAATATGAGAAGTTTTCACCTGCATAGACTTGAGAAGTGTTCACCTGCATAAACATAAAAACCTGAACCTGCATAAACATGAGAAGTTTTCACCTGCATAAGCATAAAAACCTGAACCTGTTGTAACCAGGTACATCGTGAGTATGTGTTCCTGCACCACACTTTGCAGGAGCTGCAGCTTGACGGCAACCCGTTCAATATACGGTCTAACGAGGGTGCACCTGTGAGCCTGAATGCTTCATCTTCCGCTGCCGTCAAGCAGGTGTGTGTGTGTGTGTGTGTGTGTGTGAGAGAGAGAGAGAGAGAGAGAGAGAGAGAGAGAGAAGCGAGGGAGGTAGACCAAGTTAACGGACCTCACTCATGTATGTGGGCGTCATGCCAACATTGTGGTTTGTCTGTAGCTCCCAAACAATGGCGGTTAGCACAAAGATTTGGCACACTTGGCGGGTGCAGCTTGTGTGATTGATCGATGCCTGATGTAGGTGTACCTGTTATTCTTGCTCAATTTGGTGTCTAACTCACTGCTGTATACACATAGGCATCAGTGTGATCATAACAAACAGACGTGTGTTCCATCTCACTGTGTGCAGAGCTGAGAGGCAGATAAGTGTGAGCTTTCTGTTGTGCTTGCTGTGCTTGTAGGTCTTAGACACTTTGCTCCCTGCGGCCCCTGTACTGCAGCAGCAGCAGCAGCAGCCTTCAGAAGCCCCGTCACCACTGTCTGACCCACAGCCGCTGCATCAAGGACTGCAGCAGCAGCCCCCGCAAGCTCAGCAGCAGCAGGAGCCAGCGCCTCTGCTGCATGAGCAGCCTCCACAGCAGCACCAGCACCAAGCCGATCAGCAGCAGCAGCAGCAGCAGCAGCAGCAGCAGCAGCCGTTGGACATGAGTGCCCCCCCTGCTTTCAGCTCGCAGAACTCAGCCGGCAGGGATGAGGATGCACAGCACCTGGTAGCCAAGATTGGGAGGCTAAGCACCAGTGAGGAGCCTCCTGCACAGGTGCGCATGCCAATGCAGAAGCACTGCTACTGGGTGAAGTGCCTAGGTTGGCAAGTCGTAGTAGTGACACCGAGGTCAGGAGGCCGGTCACCTGCAGAGGCTCACCTGCTCTCACAGAAGCCTCCTGCACAGGCTCACACAGATAATGGAGCACTGTTCTTAGGGGAAAGGCCCAAGTTGACACCTTGTGGTAGCGACAACCACCACGATGTGCCAGCCTACTTGCCAGCTGACCGTGGCAAGTCGTTGGTATCACGGTCAACTTGCAACCGACCGCGCAAGTCAATTGTTAGGTCGGGAGGCCAATTACCTGCAAAGGCTCACCTGCTCTCACAGTGGCAGAGGTCCAAACATCAGCAAGGCTGCTTGCAAGTTACGAAGCAAGGGTCATCAAGGTTGAAGGACGAGGTTGGCTAGTTATGTCTAGGACACCAAGGTAGGCTGATTGCCAGGAGGGTGCCAACTATTTGAACACAGGTGAGGTCACAAGTTGAGCTTTGTTCCTAGCTTGGGAGAAAGGTCCAATAGTATTGGAGGCAGCAGCCATGTAGAAAGGTCATACACATGAAAGGGATACCCTTTGAGCCATTGGTGCGTCAAGCGCACTTGGGCAAGTGCGTGTAATACGGAGGTAAGCCCTAATAAGCTCCAACTACATGTGGTACTTATGAGCCTGACTTAACTCCTGGGGAGCAATGAAGTACGTTGGCCTAGCATAAAGAGCTCTGGCTGCTAGTGAAGGACACGCAGAACCATAGGATAGCCTGATACACTAATAGATCCAGTAGCTTGCTTAGCTTTTTAACGGTCCAATTGCAATGGTTGCAATGCCTTACGTGAAAATGGTGATGCTAATCCCTGAGTCGGGTGCAGGCAAGGGCACACAGTGCCTAGACATTAGGAGGTAGAGTACAGAAGTATAAGTGTCAGAAGTGGACGGTTCCTGGTTTGCACAGCTTTGCTGAAACCAAAATGAGAGGTACGTGATGAAGGCCTGCTGTTATGCATGTAGGGCCCTTCCTACATGGTGTACCTCTGATGAAGTTAGAACACGCGGCACCTGTAAGAACACTCTTACGCACAGCAATAGTATCTTAAGCGCTCTTACATTTTTGTCCGTTGAAAAGATGAAAACAGAAGTTAGTCACGCTAAGCTGTGTCTGTTCTGCACGCACCCCATGCAGGCATCAACAAAGGGGCCAATCCTGACTTCAGAGTCTGTAGAAAACGAAGCTGCTAAGCGAGAGCTGCAGGAGCAAGCAAGCATGTCCCGAGCACAGGTATGCATCATGATGTGTTTGGGGAGGGGGTTGGGGTCATGATGAGCAAATTCTGGCCTGACAAGGCTGAAGCATATTTGCTCGCGGCAGGCTCTGTTTAGGTGAGGCTGTCCTGTAGCTAAGCATGCCACGTTCATGGCTTGTGACCAGTTAAGCAAATTGGAGCTTGGCAAAGCACGCATCCAAAGTACAAGCATACATGCAAGGGCATGCCTCTTTGTGCCTCTATCCTCTTGCCCTTGAATGGATGTGTGTACGCAGTCCAAGAAAACAAGGGCGCAGTAACAGGTCTAACTTGTGATGGCGTATACCAAGCCCTGTATTGCTGCTTTCCTTGTGACTGCAAAGTTTGGGTAAAGGTGCAAGTTAGCAACTTGGCAACTTTGATGAGAGTGGCAATCTGGCAACATTGATGAAGTGTTGCATCAGAGCTTTGGGTGCTGGCATGCAGATGTGAGGCATTCAGTGGTCCACCGTCGCGCAATTACACACACACACACACACACATACACACGCACATGCACACGCACGCGCACACACACACACACACACACACACACACACACACACACACATGTACACAGGAGAAGTGGTTATACCTTCAAAAGCATGCCGCTACTGTTTCTCAAGACCCACTGCGTCCTAAAGTTGCCAGCTCATGGGACAAGGTGCCCCTCAACGACATACCTCGTGAGTCATGTACCTACTCACTTGAACTTTAAGTTCAAGCAACCCACTTGCCAAGGCAGCCGCTGCCTACACCTGCTTCACAATTCAGCTCTTGCTGCAGTGAGCTCTGTCTATACTTGAATGCCTGCTTCACACTGTCTAATTGCAGTGTGCTCTTTCTCCTAGACACTTTAATACGTGCTTCACACTTTCTAGCTGTACTTTGCTTCTTCTGCAATAGCAAGCGTACAGAAGTCACTGTATAAGTAACGCTCTGAGTGCTCCAATGCTGTTAAGCTCTAGAAGGGACCTGAATGATGAACAGTGCTCTGGGCTCCAGGTGCTACATATCCCTGGTGAGTGCAGCTGTAGGCCTTCTCAGCTAAGAGGATGTCTGTGCTATTCTTCAATCTATCTACAAATGTCTTTTCCGGCGTAGCCCAAGCTTCTCAAGCACCCCACTGACAACAGAAAGAGGGGGAGCGGGTGAAAAAGTAAGAGTTTGCAAAGGATAGTTGCATCCATCAACCAGCTTTCTGAGCAGCACTGATGTGCTCCTACTGATTCCCATTCAGTGTTCATGAGACCTCAGTGTGCATGTGCATGCTAGAGCGCGCATGCACACACGCGCGTGCGTGCGCGCACACACACACACACACGCACATACACACACACACACACACACACACATACACATACACACACACCCACACACACACACACAAGCATGCACGCACGCACGCACGCGCAGGCCTCTTGGCAGCCATCTCCAACCCCCCTCCTCCTCCGCCCCCGCCCTTAGCTGAAACAGCTTCTGGACCTAGCTTGAAACGCCCCCAGGTATGGATTTTAGCACTGACATCACAAGTTGTCAAGAAAAAATGATTTTGCTCCTTGTTGGTATGGCCATGAGTATAACACCACAGGGGGCTACCTGACGCTCAAAATGGGTATGCTTGAAATGATCCCAAAGCACGTGTGCCAGAGAAGATAGTTTTCAAGCTCACTAGTTATATGTTCATAGCAGTTGAGCTTGAAGACTGCCCGTGTTGGCCACGGCGTAAACCCTACTTTTCACAGCCAAATTCCCACACAATATCACACATTGGCCCAATTTGGGTGATGTTTCATGATTTGAAGTCCACTTATCAATATGAAGCAAAAGGAATGGATTGAAAAGACCCAGTGGTTGGCCAGATGTGGATTCCAGTTACTCTCCTTGGAAGGAGTCGGCCAAGTTGCCTCAGAGATCAATTTCCTCCAAACCAGCATTTATAAGGTACTATTCTGAAGATAAGGCCTTTAGTAGCAACTGTAATGATTATTGACTGTTGTGGCTGAGCACGCAAAGTGGGGTGATCTATGCCAGAACCAAGGCAACTTTCCACCTCGGATCATCCGAACATCCATTTGACCCCAAATTACTCCTGTCCACCTTCAATCTTCATAAAAAGATGACTTGAGACAAAAAAGGATATTTATATAACCTTTGCTCAGACTGTTCTCTCTGGTGTAACACTTTTATACGGTGGAGTGATTCGAAATTGTTTGCTGCTCTTGCGTTAACACATTTATAACACCTTCCCACTGCATTAGAACAAAAATTAGCATCAGCATTCTTGCATAGCCTTGACGCGCATTGTAGGCAATCATTGTGGTGAGCGCGTGCGCATGCGCACACACACACACGCACGCACTGCAGACAATGCAGCGCTTCCGCCGCGTCGTGGACCAAAGCAACATGGCGGTGAGGCTGCTGGGACGTGTGGGCTCCAACTCCGGCCAGCAACAGCAACAGCCCCCTGCATCACTGACTACGCAGCAGCCTGTGCAGCAGCACTCGCTAGCTAGTGGTCAGCAACAGCAGCCCCCTACATCACTGACTGTGCAGCAGCCTGTGCAGCAGCATTAGCTAGCTTTTGGCTTTGGGATGGGTCAGCAGCAAGCAAAGTCTAGCTCACTGTTGTCTGTGCTCAGCTCACTACCTCCAACTTGGTGCAGCAGCCTCTGCCGTAGCACGGTCCCCGTTTCAGTGAAGTGTCTCTGCCACTAGTGAGGTTCATGAGTGGGCTCAGTCACCTGCAACACACCCTGTCAGCGACAAAAGCTGCCACAATGGGGTGGCGGGGTGTCAGGAGGGTCCTTGGGTATGATAGGTGAGCGAGCTAGCAAATTATCCAAGTCATCTATGCCCCGATCTCATGCCTCGACTCCGGTGCCTGGATGCAAGGTTAAGGTTACATTGTAGCTGTACCTGCCTACAAGGGCAGTTAGCTGAAGCAGAAGATGCCTGCAACCAACGACTGGATGTACGGTGCATCAAGCTGTGACCCTTTTAGCTCTGACGTGGGGAGCAGCCACGTCATCCTTGCTCCCTTTTAGCACCATGCATGCAACCTAGGGCTTCCGGATGCATGGAAGCTTTACCTCCTGCTTGTAGTGATATGAAAGCACTAATTCATTCCACGTACTTAACTCGTGTCATCCCAACTACATCAAGAAAATCCAATCTGACGTTTAGTATCTTCATTTGTGTCAGAAGAACGAGGGGTGTTTATGTGCCTGTCTTGTCTCTGCTACTTCATGCTTGTGCAATTGTGTCTCCTATATCCTGTCCTTTCTCTTAAAGGTGTGCAACAGGATACACCACCTTTGGAAGCCCTGCTTCTGCAGTAAGCGCTGCAGCAAGGTGCTCAAGGTACTCAGGAAGTGAACAGTCTTTTGTGGCATTGTTTCGCTTATTGCTTCTTTGACTGGCACCATCAAAACATATCTGTCGGCTACAGCCGTTTCTGAGCCATGTGGTTAAGCTGTTGCAGTGGATGCACCCTCTGAACCCCAGGCACTCTTACTGACAGGTCCACATGTCTTGTATGCTCCTTTCTCCTGCCCGGGCTGTGTATTGGCTGAAGGATTGTTGCTAATTATAAGTCATATAAGGAGCTGTATGTTCTTGCTCTGCTTTGTGGGTTTACTTCAATTGTTGTACTGAGGCAGCCTTTATATCTATGCTTGACTGCAAGTGCTCCCCAAGGCAATAGGGTTCATCTTTGGACCGGGATCTCTTGCTTGTTGGCTTGACCTTGTTGCTGACTTGGAACCCGCATCAACTGGGAAAGGCATTTGAACAAACTTGTGCAGGCAGCACGTGTTAAGTAAAAACCTCTGTCTTTGACCTTTACTAAGTGCATATTGCAAATTATCAAGAATGGGCTCTTGGGTGCATGCTGCACATGCAACTTCTTGGCCTCTTTCTTTGACCCGCCCTCAAAAATTGTTGTCCGCTGGCTTACTGTCCTTCTTTCCACTACTGTTCTGCCTCTCTTATGCTTCTTCTTGGCTAGAATTGTCCAGAAGCGATAATGCTGCAGGAAACAAGGTGAACAGTATTCTGTCAGCCACAAATGTTGGACAGATTGGGTTTTGCTGACCTCTGCCAGATAAGGTACGAGGGAATATGAAGCAAGCTGGGTTGAAAGACCACAACCTGATGAGTTTGTTTGCTGTAAGCGGTCTGCCAAGAAAGAGTTGAGGTTAAGCTTACACAGCTGCACTTGCCTACAAGGACAGCTTAGCTGAAGCAGAAATTGAAGATTACAGGGTTACAGGAATCATTCCTTATGATACGGCCTTCAGTCACTATCTTTACGGTGTAGAAGTGCGACGGCTAGGCTACTCATAAGAACCAGTAAATCGAAATGAAAAAGGAAGGTTAAGGTTACAGGTGAAGCAGAAAGCGCCTGCAATTCAAGGTCAAGGCAAGAGCAAGGCAAGAAAGGCTACCATATCAGGTCAGCCACAGCACTTCAGGCATTCAGAAGCAAATGTAGCAGCTCTCAAAGCATGAAGTGAAGAACCAAGACATATGTCCAACATGACTCGTGGTGGGGCTCATTGACTGCCACTGGACTATCTTGTGTAACAAGATCAAAATGAAAAATAAAAAAGTGAGGATGATGAAGAATCTCATCTAGCTCTGGTGCAACTGCACACCCACTTATAGCAGCTCTGCAGTTCTGACCAGGAACTTTACTCAATTGGCTTGGAGGATCTCATGAAGCATGTTGGTTCATGAGTTGCTGATTTATTATGAACAAGTTGAATGCCTGAATTGCTGTGGCTGACCTGCCAGGTCAGTGATCGCCTTTCTTGCCTTAGTTATCCTTGGCTTGCAGACTTGTTCTGCTTCAGGCCAAGCTGTCCTTGCTGGTAGGTACAGCTGTTTAACATTCTGACGATATCGTCCCACATACAGTCACGAGCAAGTCACAGATGCTACATCAAGCCTATCTTCCTATTTATTTGTGGAGGGGGCTTAAATTGCAGGCGTCTTCTGCTCAGCTAAGCTGCCCTCTTTAACCTTAAGCTGCCTTTGCAGGCACGTACAGCTACGCAAGCTTAACCTTTGGTTGCGGGCATCATGATGATCTTCTGCTTCAGCTAAGCTGCCCTTGTAGGCAGCTATGTAAATAGAACAACAACAAACTTCCGTTTTTCATGATTGATTTTCTTGTCTTGTATGAGCAGGCTAGCAGTTGAACTTCTTGACTGAAGGCCTTATTCCTGTAACCTGTAACCTAAGCTGCCCTTTCTCTTTCCCATCCTCAAACTCCTTTTTAGGTGTTCTCTTTTCTTTTTTTGGTCTTTGGTTGCAGGCATCTTCTGCTTCAGCTAAGCTGCCCTGGTAGGCAGGTACAGCTATGTAACCTTAACCTTAAGCTGCCCTTGTAGGCAGCTATGTAAATAACAACCCACGTCAGAGCTGATTCAGACAACCAACTTCTTGCTTTGGTACGGCAACATCAGATGAGGACTATTGTTGCAGTTCAGCTGCCCACATATGCAGTACTGCTGTGACAGTTTTGATGAAATATAACATGCATGATGACGGCTACAAGTTACAAAGTGGGAAGAAGGTACGGTTATCAGCTTTCAAGCTCCGGCTGCAAGGCCAGCTGATGATACAAGAAACAGTGAAAAGCTATCAGATGTCAAAAATTATGCAGGCTACAGAGAACAAATGAATGAGGAGAAACCAATTACAGCACTGGCACTACGAAAGGCGTTGTGGTTGCAAGCTCGAGTGTGTCTGTCCAACCTGCCCCTGGTGGTGGCAGGCATCGCCACGCAGCCCCAGAACGGTAAGTGCTTGTAGACACAAAAAAAGAAATTTTAAAATATACAGGGCATACAACCAGCGATGCATGCCATGCCAGTGCTCGCCGTAGGCCCGTGCCAGCCAAGACGAAGAAACAAGGAAAAGACAGACTGGGATTTTGAATAGAAGCCTAGCCTGAAACTGTTACTTGGTTGCGACCTGGTCAACAGGGAGCGTTGGCTGTGACAGTGCTGCCCACCAAATAATGAATGACCTACATTGGTCGTTTCAAACAAAGACCAAAGCCCCCACACCTTCATACATGCGCTGCGCAACGCGCAGTGCGCCTGGCGGGGTTCTCTAACTCGGTAGTGCTAAAGCGCCTGGCTTCTAAAATGAAGATACACCCACCCAGCACAATGCGCTGCGCAACAAACTACAACTACACAGGGGTGCATAAAAGCAGATAGAGCATCCCTGGCACACACAATAGCCACAGAAGCATGATGCCAGCCAATGGCATTTTACGGCATGTGCTGCAGCTCCGCATCCTTGACCTAGAGAACATGCGCACCACCCAACAGGCGCCACACAAGGACCGCAAAGCACAACACGCACAGCGCGCACGCCACAGCCTGGCGAGCTGCCATCGAGGTGCCCATGACATTAGCCCCTTGCATGCAAGCAGGCAAGCTTGCACGTATGTTTAGGGACACCAAGTCCAGGGTGCTGCGGGTGGCCTCCCGCGTTGCAGACTTCACAACATCTAAGCACAGCGCGCGCACCTGTGTGTGTGTGTGTGTGTGTGTGTGTGTGTGTGTGCGCGCGCGCGCGCGCGCGCGTGCG
>QAXF01000752.1:36762-49960 GCA_004335645.1 Dunaliella sp. WIN1
CCCCTAACAAGGCACATGATGCAAGCTTGCCATGCGTCTCTGTGCTTACCATTGCTATGTCACTCGATGTCTTTTTGAAACATTTTAGCCTTGACACCCCCACTTCTTCCGCGGAACTAATATCTTAGTCCTGGACATGATTACAGGTTCATACATGCTGAGGATCCCCTAAGCTGGTAACCAGATCTGAACACCAGGTTGGAAGCCAAGATCAATTTGCCATGCATTGGCATCCTTTCCCTCCCTGTGAGATGCCTGTAACTCTGAGGCAGCTCCAAATTTCACTCTTTTTTTCTATCAACAACAAAATGGGTCAAAGGATTAGGTAGGCATGAGGGCCCCACTCACTGTGCAGCTCCTCTTAGGACGCGAGTGAAAAATGTATTGCCCAACTCATCCACTTGCGCTGCATCAGCGAGTATCTCCATAGCTTGGGTGATGATCTGCAGGGGACAAGAGGGTAAGCAGGCAATGAGACACCTTCAAGACCAATTTGCAAGCGTAGGCAAGATTGCATGGAGCAGGAAGGAGGGCAGGCAGTGAAACACCTTGTATATCAGTTCAGGAACGAAGGTGATTGGCTGCATGGGACAGGAGGGTGAGCAGGCAGTGAGACACCTTACAGATCACTTTAGGAGAGAGGGTGACTAGCTGCAAGGGGCAGGAAGGAGGGCAGGCAGTGAGAACGTTCTAAGGGTAGGTCCAGATGTTTTTACACAGTATCTCAACATCAAGCGAGCTCAATACGTGTTCACCTGACCAAAAGCTGCTCAGGTTGCTGCAGCCAAACAGGCATTTGAACATGTGTGTGTGTGTGTGTGTGTGTGTGTGTGTGTGTGTGACACTCTACAACCAGCTAGCCATGTGTGCACTCACCTGCCCAAGGACCTTGGCCTGCTCGAAGTTGGGTGCAGTTCTGCGGGGGAACGTGTCTTGTAATGAGTTCAGTGCACCTATGGCAGCTTCAGTAGATCCGTCCTGCAGGGAGCATGTGCATCACAATGGATATGAGTCTCAAATTGTGAGCAGCAAGTCTGCTAAAGGCTGGAGTTAGCTAAATAGGGCAGGTAATCACTTGTGCACACAAATGTACATACACGCGCGCGCGTGTGTGTATGTGTGTGTGTGTGTGTGTGTGTGTGTGTGTGTGTGTGTTGCATTAAAGGCATGCAAGATTAAAGTCGGCATGCCCTCCATCTTGTAGCTCAACCGCACAAGTAAAGAGTTGACATTTTGGAAGTGTGGCTTTTCAGCCTCATTACCTGGTTGATGGTTTCCAGCAGCACCTGCAGGCCTTCGAGCGTTTTTTGAGCGAGCGTGCTGTTGTTGCCACCTTGCAGCAGGCGCCTCCCGTTACCAGGGTTGTTGTCATCACAGAAAGCAGGAGGTCGAGTGTTGCCCAGGGCGTTGGTGTTGCTGAACTCGTTGAAGACCGCGCCATTGTCGCCACTGGCCTGTGCTCTGCGGAAGTCTCTCTGCTGGAGGTTATTCTCAATCAAGCTTGTGAAGTCAGCTCCACAGGCAGGGTTCTCATTCAGGGTGAATGTGCCGTACACAGGCGCGCTGCGTCCGCCCGTCACCCTGTCAATGGCCACCGCATACACATTGTACCCTTGAGCACCGTCACCTGCTTGGAAGGACTCTGAGGAAACCGGGGTGGAAGAGCGTCTCACCTGAGAGGGAGGGGCAATGGGGAGCAGTTGTACAATCAGTTGTACAATAATGTTCTTGGGCGTGAAAACACACAAATGTCTTTGATTGTTAGACACAACCTGGCAATGCTCCAACAGTTCCAAAGCAGAGAACGCTTGCTCGGAGCCACAAATGCTGAGCTGTTCCTGCATGCACGCAAGCTGCATGCCTCACCGAAAGTTCTCCATCTTCCACAGTGCCGTACTCAAATTCCAGGTCATTCTGAGCAGAGAATCCTGATGCTACGAGGGGGATTTCGTAGTCGGGGATTTCTCCGTTTGACCTGCGTCAGAAGCACTTCAAGCCTCAGCAAGAGAGAATGATGCAGAGGGAAAAAGCTGCAAGTAAGTGTCAAATGTTCACTCAAAGCAGTTTACAGGTTGCCCCAGTGTACTTACTCTGGCAGGTTCAAGCAGTTTCCGCCAGCCAGCGCGCAGATAGGTGTCCTGCAAAATAAGGCGTGCATGACTTGAATTGGTGAAACAACAGTCGGGGAATGGTAGGCTGGAGCGTGCACGTTTATGTGTGCAGCAACTGCAGGACCAAGCAGAGGATCAGGTGTTTATGCGTGCAGCAAGTGCAGGACAAAGCACAGGACCAGGATCTTTCTCCATCTGACAACGAGTATTGTGGAATGAGCATTGGACAAGCACACAAGCTGCACACTGACACTTCTGCACACGTACCCTTGCAAGGTCATTGTTCGTTCAATAGTTGCATGGCAGTGGCTCACATGCTTCACAAGCCATGCACATCTTGCAATTTCAGTCGACTCACCCTTGGAGCGTGATGGTCGTTTCTGCGCTGCCATCAACCACGGACTGCTCCTGCTGCACGCTGATATCGCACTCCACTCTCATTGACCCAAACCTGTTGCACAAGAGGTGCGCAGGACAGGGTGCATGAAGTGGAGGGCAATGCACGCAGGAAGGGCAGGGTGCGTGAAGTGGAGGGCGATGCACGGAGGCAGGCTCAAGAGGCGCTCAAGCACACTAGATTTATGGCAGCGGTTGATTCAGCTGGTGCACGCCCATATAGCGCAGCTGGGAGTCAACAGCAGCTTTCACAACGATGGCAGGTACCCCCTTCAGGCTGATGTACACATCACCTTTGCTTTAAGAGCCTTGCTGCCCTGCAACCTCACCTTGGAACGATACTGCTTCCATCATCCGCAAATGGACTGAGGACGATCTCATTGCTGTTGATTTCCGCGTCTGGGTTCTCAGGTGAGGTGCTTGAAAAGATGTGCCTCTGCAGCACCGTGGCACCATTGATGCTCCACCTGGAAAGGGAGGCTTATGGGGATGTTGAAACGTGAAGAGCTACAGAGGCCCTTGTCAGCCTCGTAATGGTGCCGGCGGAGAAGATGAGCTCAGCCTGCCATTCACAAGGCTTACACCCATTCAATACATAATCAGTCCTGTATAAATCTAGCAAGCAGTGAATTGCTTAATTCAAAAGTCGACCAAACAGTTAAGAGATCAAGCATTTACATGTTTGATCTGTCAAACCATTTGTCAATCGCAGCGGCAAAGTTGAGGCAGGCAGCAAGGTACTTGCTTAGTTAAACCTGCACAATCAATGTGAGCTCAAAGTGAACCTGTTCGGTGAACAGAGCTGGTGATGCGGGATGAATCAATAGTTGAGTTGCTCATGGCGCACTTACTTGAAGGACCTGACGTCTGTGGGCTGGAACTTGTCCGCGTTGGTGATGATGGCCCTGAAAGTGAGCTGCAGTAATGGAAAGGAGCAGCACAATGTGACTACACATCTCATTATAAAAGATGCACAGACACAAGCAATCCAGCCGTCTTCGTGTGCAGCTGCCAGGAGGTGAGCTGCAGCAGCAGCAAGGGAGCAGCGCTGTGTGACAACACATCTCCTTTGAGAATGATGCACAGATATGAGCTATCCTCCTTTGTCTACAGCTCTCTGAAGGTGAGCTGCAGCAGAGGCAGGGGAGTAGCACAACGCAACAGCATACTGAATCTAAAAAGATGAGCAGACTTGAGCAATCCAGACGTCTTTATGTACAGCTACCTGAAGGTGAGCTGCAGCAGCGGCAGGGGAGCAGCGCAATGCAAAGATGCGCAGACGTGAGCAGCCCAAGTGTTTATGTGGTGCAGCTGTCCACCAAACACTCATGTTCGCTACACTGTGCGCAAGCAGGCCACACAACACTCATACGCGGTACATTGTGTGCGACTTACAGGGTTGCTGGAGAGAGATGTGCCGGTGCACCTGCCCCTTCGGCAGCTCAGCTGCTCGACCCTGGCACTCACAAACTCCTGCAAGCATCAGCAAGAAGTTGTTTACACTTGGTAACTTTTTGGCTCAATAATCAATGACAATGAATGTGAAAAATGCACAAGGAAGGATATAATTAGGTGGTGCTTGCTCGCCTTTGTGAGCGGCTCCAAGATTGCAAGACGATGCGGCATTCCAGGTCTTGCTTCTTGCAGGTGCAAACGTGCATCCCATGGGCAATCAAATGTGTTTGGCTGCTTGCATGCAAATCATATGAAAAGTGCTGGCTACGAGGGATACAAGGAGCGGCACAGTGCCTAGCTTACCGCCTCTGCCGGCCTCAGCCTGATGGTGCTTGTTGTTGTTGCCTCGCGTAGACCTGTCCCAGACCCCTTCCTGATAGTAGTACGGATGATGAATTCATTGTTGTTTGAGCTGTCGTCCGGGTCCGTGACAAACTGCGCGCAAAAGAAAGGGCACAAGCAGAAGGTTTGCTTAAATGTGGGTAATGAGTGCTAGGTGTATATTCCATGCATGGCTGCTTCCGTCCAGACACAAGGTTCACAATGGCAAGCTGGTTGTTTCACAGTATCCTGTCCCCTTGTCCCAGTTACCCTGCCGGTATGACTTACCCGATTGATGTCAAGCGACCACTTGCTGCCATCAATAATTGTTCCTAAGTACAGATTCTCGGTTGTGAAGCAGCCAGAGATGCCATCGGGGCGCTCGCAGCGGAAAGAGAACCTGTGAAGCAGTAGGCCCACATGCAGAGGAGGAATGAGCTGCAGGCATTTATTGAAAGCCATGTCTGCACTCATTTATGTGTCAGCACTCGTGTGTGTGTCTCGCTGTATGTGTCAATATTCGTGCATGTGCCAGCACCACTCTCAGACACCGAGCTACTTGTGCACCAATGGGTGAAAATTGCTGCCTTATAACTCAGCTTGATTACAAGATCTAATTACTGTGCAGGTCCATCAAAAATATGATGAGTAAGGCTGCCTGATTAATGCTTACAACAATTCCGGTACAGCAAGCTCAACAATGGAGTTGCAGCGCGCGACCAAGCTTCACCTCATAGCCTGTGCTGAGTTGCTGGGGTCTGATGGGTCGCTGCTTGGGCTGGCATCAAACACCAGTGGCTCTGTCCTCCCTCTTGAAATTGCACCAGCAGGGCTGCTTTCCGTGAACCTTGCAATTAGGGCATCGCCCTCAAACAGGACATCCTGCAAGAACGTGCCATGTGATCAGTGGTCGAGTTGCAGCGTACACTGAGGTATGGTGTATGGCTTCAAGTAGAGCTGTGAAAAACAGAGATTGACATGGCTTGACATGCCAGTTGAGAAGGTGTATGTACTGAAGGCAGTGTTGCAACAGTTGTACTTCTACCAAAGCCAATGGGCATGCAGACTTTCGCACACTGTCCCGGGAGTTAAGCCGTTTATGGGGACTGAAGTGTGACATTGTCAACTAGGATACTAATGCAGAATTGGTGCAATTGCACATAGCTGCATCTTTATTACCCAGGACATTCTTTAATAGCGGTGTATGAAGGAAGTAGCGGCAGCGGCAGCATGCCAACTTACCTGCTCGACAGACGTAGTTGCAGTTTGGCCAACCAGACGTGTTGTCAGCCTGAACCTTAGGCGACTGCCTGCTGCCACGCGGCCCACAAGATCTGAGGACCTGAGCCTCAAAGGAGGCTTGGGCTGGAAGGCAGGGGTAGCTGATGGGCCCCCAAGAAGGGGACAGCCCTCAGACACGCACGTCCACTGGAACTCAGCCTGTGGTGCATATCAGTCAGTGATTGCAGGTTCAGCACTGAAGAGTTAGCCGATGGACCCCCAAGGAGGGGGCAACACTCAGACATGCACATCCACTGGGACTCAGCCTGTAGAGCAGATCAGCCAGCAGATGCAGATGTAGGGCTTCACTCACATAAATGCTGGCACTCCATACACAGCAACCGCACATAGGCAACTTGCTTGAGAGAGAAAAGAGCACGCCTTCAATGCAAAGCTAAAGCATACTAACGCAGGACATGAAAGCAGACAACAATCAAGTACTCAGTGAGCGTACGCAAGGTTGGGGCAAACAGCTTGAAACAAGCCGACAGCTTGAACCACGCAGCTCACTGACCTCATCACCCGTGCAGATGGATGAGATGTCCACTGGGGTAAACAGCTTGAAACAAAGCAACAGCTTCAGCCACGCAGCTCACTGACCTCATCACCCGTGCAGATGGATGAGATGTCCACGGACGCTGACAAGGTGACCCCGGAGGAGATGGTTGTGCGCTCTGGAGCAGACAGCCTGATCTTAGGCGTGCCACTCTCAGGAGTCTGAGGTCACAATGCGAATGTAAAAGAGTGTGAGTGCAAGGCATGTGTGCTCAGTACCAGGGCTTTAAGTTGCAAGCGGCCACAAGGCATAGAAGAAAGAGTGTCAGAGCCTTATTCCAATACTTGAGTGTGAGAGCAAGGCATGTGTGCTCATTACCAGGACTCTGACTTGCGAGTGCTTGTCTCTAACAAGTGTCAGAGCAAGGCCTGTATGCTCAGTTCCAGGACTCCAAGCTGCAAGTGCTTGTCTTGTACATGAATACCCAGGGGCAAGCACATAGATTCAACACACAATAGGAGAGATGGAGATAGCAAAAGAAGCAGCATGCCTTAAAGATACCTTTCTGCCAGGTCATGCACACTGCAAAGACCCTGCAAAGACACTGCCAAGTCACGCACACTGCAAAGATACTGCAAAGGCACTGCAAAGATACTGCAGTGACCCTGCAAAGACCTTGCAACACTACATCCGCTCAAGAGGAAATGGAAGGAGGGATTACTTTCATGAATAGGTGCACACCTCCTAGCTGAAGCTCAACAAGGAAGCAGCAGAGACATTTCCTAAAGGAGAGGTCAATAAATGCACAGTAAGGCAACAGGCCAAAACATTCGGCGAGAGACGTGCTTTTCATGTTCAGGCTAATTACATGGCTCCCATGTTATTGGCATGCTCATAAGCAAAAGTGAAGGGGACACCTTTCTTGTGCACTGATCCTTCCTGAACTGTTGACTGTTCAATGAACTTTGGCACACTCTCGGGTTTAATTTTCCGCCGAATACAATAATAAGAGAGCATTGCGGCAAAACTACAAACAGATGCCAATGACCTGACCTCATGCTCTCGCTGCCAAGCCACTCATAAATAACTATATAATTAGGCCTCTATTTGTACTAGCAGCTCCTGGCGTAGGAGATTATGTTGCGCATTGTCTGCTTTGATAGTCCGGTAATCTTGTAGATTCTTACAGACGCAGGCTGTTTAATAAGCCTCCTACGCATTGCTCTGCCTCAAGAGTGTACCCTAAGCGTGGTACATGCTTCATGGTGTTTGATCCAGAAGCATTGCTGACCTTAACAACCTCTAGCTCATCCTTGTTGTGGATGCCGTCCCTTGATGTACGCTGGCATGTACCAGTGTAAGATTAGAGCTGTACCATACTAGCAGTGTAACATCACAGCTGTACCGTATGAGCAGTGTAAGATCAGAGCTATACCGTACTAGCATAGCCATTGTGCCATAGAGCCATACCGTACTATACCGTACCCACCTGGATGAGCAGTGTGTGCACGGCCTCTGCCGACTCCACCCCCAGGAAGCTCGTGACTCTCATGGTAAAGCAGTACGTGCTGCCGCCAGTCAAGGTCGACAGGACACTGTCGTTGAGCCTCAAGATGGGTGGCCTTGAGCCATCCGCCCTGTGGCCGGAGGTGGAACGGCTGTAACAAATGAACAAATGAACAGCTGGAATGGCTGTGCAAGATAGGGCAGCCACAAGCAGGTAGCAAAGTAGCCACTCTGTAGGTAGACATGGGGTGGCCCTGAGCCATCCGCCCTGTGGCCAAAGATGGAATGGCTGTATAAGACACAGCAGTTACAAGCAGCTAGAAAAGTAGCCATTTAGGAGGTAGACTTGAGATGGGTCATCAAAGTTGGGGGAAGTGCAGGCATTAAAGGATTTCTGAGACAATTTCTGCCATCCACCTGCTAAGGACAGTTATGGATGAAGGAAAGGAAGAATGTATGCTTAGTGACGGAAGTTGGTATGCAAGTGGCACACACATCCAAGGTTCGGCGCAGTAGCACAGCAATCCTGCCGCAGCATCCATGACACAGGCATCTGCATCTCGTTGCAGCCCCAGCCTTCATGCCTGGGCATCGCTACAACCGCAACTGAGCAGCAGCCGCACTTACGCATTGTTGGCGCTGTTGATGAGGTCGATCAGAGCCTGGGATGGTGTTGCACACGTGACGCCATCGTTGCCACCCTCCTTATAGCCCCACTGCCTGAGCGCAAGTGCACGCCTTGATGCTCCGGTGCTACCGCTGCTGTCAATGGTGGCGGTGCTGAACTCTTGGCCTGCTAGGCACGGCTGCCTGACGGAGGTAGTGCCCGAGAGCCGCGCCGTGGGAGGGGTGCAGTTATCACAGTTGGCCACCTCCACCGTCACTGCATGCCATTGGCAGGTTTAAGGCGCACGTGACATGATGTGCAAAGCATATGCGCAGGTATGTGCCAGTGTAGCTTGCGGCACCTGGTGCAGGCAATGCTTACCAGCTAGCCACACCCCCAGTTCACTAACTTCGTATCCCTGCACAAACCAATACAACAGGGTGTTCTCTCAACAAAGCACTCATTTGAGCACACTTAGAAGTAGCACCCTTGTGCTGCTCATTGCTTTCAACATTCTTGTTGATAATGCTCCTACGAGGGTGTCCTACTGACAAGGCACGGACGTCGTTAAGCACTACAGGAAGCAATCGCAAGCGTGTTATGGAGTTCATCACTGACACACCGCTCACGAGCGGTGCATGCTTGCTGCACATCATCAATCCACCACCACCACCATCGAAGATATTATCATCTCTTAGTGGTAATTCTTGGTACTGAGTACTACTAGAACACGGCTTCTGATGATCCAGGCAGCAAAGTGCCTGCTCTGCACGTCTTCATCTTCACAACAAAATTTCCCTACCATTACTTGCTCATGGGTCCATCCTTCAATGCACGAGACAGCTGCCTTGATATCTAAACTGTAGGGTCAAGCAGTGGCTGTAACACGATCTGACACGTGTCCGCAGCACCCTGAAGCATTGTTCATTAAAAGTATGGCAACCTAAAGTGTAATGGCAAGCATGAGCATATGCCAGTGAGCCTTGCTGGAACCTTGAACCTTGCTGGAGCAGGCAGCGGTCATGAACCTTGAAAGCTGGGTGAGGCAGTGCTTAAAGGAGAAGGTTGAGTGATTACCTGCTGTATCGTACACCTCTGATGGGGTAAGGAAGTCTCTGAGAGGGCTATTGGTCTGGTCACGCAGGGCGAGCTTCTTCCTGCTGGCATCAGTGCTGGTTGGGTCCAGTTGGCCATCGCCACCTAGGTTGATGATCAGCCTGTCCCTGGCCTGTAGGTAAAGGAGCATGAGGGGCACAGCCTTTGAATCACTCTCCTAGCACGATGCTGTGATGGGGAGGTAGGGCTTTGACATAGACTCATGGGGCATTAGGTGATGGAGAGCAGAGGATACAAGAAAACAGGCGCACTTACATTCTCTAGCACTCGGCACTCGGACGTCCCAAGGAGGGTCATGGTCGCATCTGAGAAGATGCGGTCGCATCCGGTGTTGAGCGTGCCAGCCCTAGTGCTAAGTACGACCTGTAAGGAAGGAGTGCCAGCCAAAAGTGGATTTCACTCAGCAAGAGTACTGTAAATGGTCTAAAGCAGGCTGAGCAACAGTGCCTGACAGGCTCATGTAAAGGTAAAAGGGATGCTAGAAGTGTGCATGATGTAGTGTAAGGTCGCTCACCTCAACAGTGTTGCCGCCGTCAGAGATCGTGGCTGAGGTCATCTCCTTCTGCGTTTTGAAGCACATGCCTGCGCAGACTTTGCCCTCAACCTGCGGCAACAGCACACTTTGTAAAGCTTAATTTCTAAACAAGGGCAGATCATGTAGCTTGAGGCTCAGACTTTGTATGAAATGGGGGGAATAAGGGGGCGCATGCAACACACATCTCACGCACAAGACAGTTTTCGTGTTCTGGCGTATACAAAAGCTTTTTTGGGAGCTTAGCTATTAGTAACACGTGCAAAGCATACATGCAAGGTTGCAGCCTACACGGAGCAGGCATGCAAGGTTGCACAGTAAACATGTGCCAAGAGTGCCAGCACATGGCAAGAAACTTCACGAGGGTATGCCCTAACACAGTTCGTCGGCCTCTTTGCGACCAAGAGGCCAGGAATTGGCCAGCACAACACAGCTGGCAGTCTGGCACCATATGAATTGAACAAAAGCATGCTTCGCACAGCACGTCCATGTCTGTACTTGCCAGAAACATTGCACAATGAGACGCCAGCAACAGGTGGCAGGTAAGAAGCGGACAGCCATGTTAACGCATGAATTATCCGACCTCTTGCATGGATACCCTTGACTGCCCAAAATACACACTGTGGAATTATGGAGCAGCATGTGAGCTATACGCCACTCACAACTGCCACAGGTGGGTCCCCAGTCACATTACACTGGAAGTTTGTCCGGCAGGCATCCAACGCGTTATCGCATACAAAGCCTGTGTTTGGGAGGCAGGCAGGTAGGAACTGTGAGAACAATCAGGCGTAATCAACCTTAGGACACATCTTCTTCTTAACCTGTCAAAAAGTGGAGGGGAAAGGTAATAGGAGTGAGCGTGGGTGTGCATGGTGCTTGCATGGCAGTCCTTGTGGGAGTGGCTGACAGCGGCAAGTCAGCTGCGGAGCGTTGCTCTGCACCATGCATGTGAGCGAGCATGTGATGCAGGGAGGGCGCAAGCAGGACTTACCAAAGTATGCAGAACACACCGGGACAGGCAGGACTCACCATGAACATGTAATGCAGGGAGGGCACAAGCATGACTCACCATCAGCACAGTCGCCCTGTGTGCCATCGGGTGTGCTGCACACTTGACCCTCAAAGAGCTCATTCTTTTGCTCTTGCTCCTCCACAACAGCCGGAGCGTCACATAGGCTCTTGCATTCTCCCTGGAAGAAGGCAGGCAAGGTCGAAAGTTTAGCTCCCCACTCGAATTACCTAAAATGCGGAGGCAAGCTAGGAGCCGACAGCTGCCACTAGATACTGAAGTCAATTGTCACATGCCAGCACTAGGCACTTGATCTTCTAATTCCCATTTGCGCAATGTATGCACATAATCCCCACGGAACATTAAGCTTGCACCCACCTTAGCTCGACTGGCATCAATACCGGTGGCAGGGTCGCAAGCCAGGGCCAGGCCAATATCAGCGCTATTGTCGCAGAACTGTGGAGCACAGGGGCAAGCACAGGGATGAACATGGAAGCAGATTGTGTTCGGTCATGTGCTTCGGAAAACCTAGCAAGCTAGCAGGTTGGCCATTTTGGCATTGAACGGCATATACAAGTGGAGGACACAGGAAGGAGGACACAGGAAGTACACAATGCGTGTGCTGGAATTTCCAGCCTGGAATATAAGAAGTAGGTTGGAAGCCCTGAGCAGCGAGAGCATTGATAGGAGATGAGATGGTTCAGGGCATCGAGATGAGATGCTGAGAAAGCCACCCAACAGTGCGCACCTGTCCTGCAGAACATTGAGCATCACTGATGCACTCGCCCTCGCCGAGGTCGTCTTCATAGTTGCGGCTCCCCACGAACTCGTTCCCTTCAATTGTTAAGTCATCTGTGCCATCCAGGGTGCTGCAGAAGGGGAGGCCATGGAGAATTAATTCCAGTAAATGTAAGGCTATGATAGAAGGCGCAGTGTGAGCACCAAATGGTGATGCAGGGCAGTCCTTGAAGGATGGTGATGCAGGGCAGTCCTTGAGGACAAATGGTGATGCAGGGCAGTCCATGAGAACAGATCGTGATGCAGGGAGAATGGGATGGTCATACATGGAAGGACTGTAGGGCAAGACTGGGAGGTTGAGGTTGTGAATCGCAGGGCAAGCTTTGGGGACATCATCAGGGGCGTTGAAGTGCCTTGCAGCAATCCTCAGCTGAGCACTGGGACCTGAAGAATCGATGCTGCATGACCAGGTCAGACAGCAGCCCTCAGCAAAACACAGTAAACCTCCTAACACACCGATGTTGCATGACATGGTAATACAGTGCATGAGCCACATGCTGATCGGACACATGCTGTTCATGAACTCCGCGACAGAGCTCACCAGAAGTTCATGGCAAGGGGGGCAAACACATCGCCCCCAATGGGGCTGATGATGCTGCAGGAGTCCTCTGCGGAGCATTCCTGGACGAGGCCACACAGTGCGGCAGGCCGCTGCGCCAAAAACGTCTGCACAGAGAAGGCAGAGCATGACGGAAGCACTTGATGCATGGAAACACGCACGCACGCACGCACTCACACGCACTTGTACACGCGCACGCACACGCACGCACACACACACACACACACACACACACACACACACACGCATACACACACACATACACAAGCCTGTATTAGCCTGTTGTTGGGGGATGAAGCTGACATGGCCTAGACTTGGCGCTTAACATCACAAGGGAAAATGCTTGGCATTATGGAGCCATGCGGAGGCGTGGCTGTAGCATGCGTTGAAGATGCAAGTGACAAGCACACTTGACATGCATGGCGCACTCAGTGGAATTGCGTAGAACTGGCATTCTTTGCACCTTTCATGTGCACTTAACTCAGCCACTGTCTTACAGTCACTGTCAGTCAAGCAAGCCCATGCATGCGCGCACAGTACAAGCAACTTATGGAAGCTGCCCAGCTAAGACCAGCACAGTGGACAAAGAGGAAATTCATAGTAAGCACGAGGCGCACGCAGAGAAATTGCATGAGTGAGCATCTGTTGCACCGCAAGGAGATGCATGAGGAGTGCACAGAGAGTAGAAGGCATGGAAGAACGTGGCGCACGCACATCACTCGCGGCGGAGGCAGCGAGGAAGACAGCTGCTTCCTGGCAGACAGCAGAAGAGTAGCCTTTGGCTGCACAGAAGCTCTCCCAGCCTTCAAAGTCCGCATCATTGCCCCCCAGCAGAGTGTCAAGAGCAGGTGTCTCGGGTAACGCAGTCCACTTGCTGGTGAACTGTGACACAGCACAAAAACAAGCGCAGCCAATGTGTGTGTGCGTGTGTGTGCGTGCGTGCGTGCGTGCGTGCGTGCGTGTGTGTGCGTGCGTGCGTGCGTGCGTGCGTGTGTGTGTGTGTGTGTGTGT
>QAXF01000757.1:29096-44591 GCA_004335645.1 Dunaliella sp. WIN1
TGTGTGTGTGTGTGTGTGTGTGTGTGTGTGTGTGTGTGTGTGAGTGTGCGTGTTTGCACATGTGCATGTGCATGTGCGTGTGTGCACGTTTGTGTCCCATTGTTCCTTGAAACCAAATAGTTTGCTGCATGGGATATGTAGACATCACCATTACATAGACACAGCTTCTGATGTATCATATATCACATACATCACACGTTCCACGTAGCCATGCACTGTCAATGTTGTGCTCAGAGTGCTGCCAGCAAACACGTGCGCACACACACACACACACACACAACACATAACTTTTGGGCAGGTCCATGTTCCGGCATGCCCTGTGCTAGCAGCGGAGATCAGAAATGCGGAGTCGTATCTAGCATCGTGTGTCCGTACCAGAAATCCTCCTGCATCAGTGCCCCCATATCCTCTGAGCATTGGTCCTGCTGGACAGACCCTGCCTCTGGAAAGAGAGATGCATGCAGAGCTGCAGGCAAGCTGGGAGGTTTACCACAAGCTGCCTAGTGCAGACGAGCTTGCCCTGCCGCCAAAGGTGCTGCAGAAGAAGGTGTCGAAGATGCTGGTAAGCTGGCGCTTTCTTACTGGTGCACGCAACATGATGAGGTTGCAAGTGTTGCACAGGTGCCGAGAGGAGAGTAAGAAAGATGCTGGTAGGCAATTTAAGGAGGTTGGCCTGCTGGTATATGAGGTTGAAGTTGCCACACAGGAGGCGCGTGGAGAGATACAATGATGCTGGTAGGTCTTTGGCATGCAGGCAATCGCCGCTGAGGTGATTGGCCTGCTGCCAGAGTCAGATAAGATTTCAGGATACTTCCTATGTAAGGTACTATCTGCATGTGATTGGAAGAAGGGTGTGACAATGGAGCAGGGTTTCAGATATCGTAGGTGTTGCGCTAAGATATGTTACTTATTAAATCTATCAACATAGTCATAGTCAGTCAAGTTGCCTGGAGCCTCAGGAATGAGCATGTTGTCAGGAAATTGAAGTGAAATGAGGGTACGTGGCATGCAGCGCCTCTCAAGAGCTGAGCTGTGGATGCTGACAGTGTGCTATTTAAGTCTTTTCTCAAGCCTTTTGTTGTGTACAGGTGCGCTTGCAAGACTGCTTGAAGCAGATGCCAATTAAAGTAGCTATAGCACCTTATCAAAAGCTATGCACAAATTTCAGCAGACAGAGACCTTAGAGCAGCTTCAGTTGCTTTTTCTTCCTAAAGTGCATGAGCATGTTATGAACTTTATTACAACTTGCAAGCACAATATTCCAAGCATTGCACAATTTCCACTTGCAGGAACGCATAGGACAACTGCGCCATACATTGGAGACGTACCTAAGACACAACGTGTCCAACATCCCCAAAGAAACAGGAAGGTGAGAATCTTTATAAGAGGAAACAATCTGCTTGATGTTGCACAACGTGTCGAACATCCCCAACGAGACAGGAAAAAGGAAACAAGCTGCTTAAAAGAAAACAAGCTGCTTGCTGCTGTGAACCAATGTTATTCACATCCCTGATGTGACGGGGAGGTGAGGACTCATGAAAAAACAAGCTACTTGCTGCTGTGTATTGCATCTATGGGTAGATGGCTACACAAGCTCTGCAGGGTACGACATCTATGACACTACATACCAGACAAGTCTGTCTCTTGCACAGCCTTCATGAAGGATTGCCCTCAGGAGCCATATTTGTGAACACTAGCAAGCACGCACCAACACTTTGTGCAAAGCATGATTTATTAATCACTGATGCACATATCTTACCTTGTTGAGCAAACACAGTTCCATGCGTCCTTGACTACTTACCAGATTAGCAGACCCTTCTATGCTGGCATGGTTTGTGCCCTCCTTGACGGAAGAGCGTGTGCCCATCTTTTGGACAACATCAACCTCACGCCTCAGGTTTCTCACACCATCAATGCACCGGCACAAACGACCCTCAAAGTGCATGAAAGGCACATCAAACGTGCCACATCACCACTCCATTCCTGCAAACATGGCACTCGCATTAAGGCACATCAGGCATGCCACATCACTGCTCCTTGATCACAGGCATGGTGCTTGCTTCCGCCTCATGCGCCAGTGTGGGGCTGCTCCTGAGCTCAACCTCATTGACCTGGCCCGGGCTGCCCTTGAACCCCAAGCCAGTCTGCTGGGATTCAACCCCTTCCTGTCTCCTTCCAGCTGCACTCGCCTCACGGAGGGTATCCTGATCTGGCTGCAGCTGTGTGTGCTTGAGGACAAGCTGCACAGGATCTGTGGGCTTGTTAATACTGGGCAGGAGGGGCTGCCTCTGCTGATTCAGGTGGCTGCTGTTACGCCTTTGTAGGTGCTCTATGAGCTGCAGACCAGACTAGGAAGCAAAAGCTTGCTACTTGAGTGAAAGTTTAGCATCATTGAGGAAAACGCAGATCAAGGGTGTCCTTCTTGCGCAATCACTGTGCTCATACGCGCATATGTATCAAAAACTTATTACCTGCTCAATGAACTGCCACCCTGCTTTGCAGGAGCTGCTTTGCTCCCGCATTTGGAAAGCGGATGCTCATCCTCAGGTGAGAAGGAATGCTGATATTTATTGGCAAGGTCCATCATGAGCATGTGTTGTTTGCTCTAATAGCTGGGACATTACACCACGTAAATAGGTTTGGCAGTCTAAGCATCTGCATCAAATATAGAGATAACCAAGCAGCTTCCTTTTCTGGCCTAAAGTTCTGTGTTGCGTGCGTTATTGCTTGTTTGTATTATTAGACGTATTTGTTGTGGGCACTGCTGTGTTCCAAACTTTGCAACCTCTTGTTTACTTAGAAGCTTCTCTGCCTCCAAATTGAGCTGCACTAATTTTAAGCTGCCCTTGTAGGCAGGTACAGCTGTGTATCCTTATCCTAGATTAAAACCTTCAACTTGTGCTGCACTTGCTCCTGCAGTGGCTGGTCTTTGAAGTAGAGGGCAGGCTGCAGATCAGGCCCCTGCAATACAAGGTTGCTATGCACCTTCACAACAACCCCAGGGCCATTGTCCAGCTCAACATGGTATGTCATGGTGCAAGCCTCAAAGAGATTATGCCTGTCACTGGCTTTTTGCACTAAATCCATCATCATCTGGAAGGTAACTCTGGAGCAAAAGAAGTGTAAAGCTGATGACCAGACTCCATTGTCCTGAGGCTGGCTGCACAAGTCAAATCAAGATTCCTCCGCATGTTTTGAATGGTCAGCCAAGCTAGGTGTCACAAAGCAGGGTACCTCAGCATGATCTGTGTGCGTGCCACCTCCTTCCATTCTTTTGCAACACAATCTTCCAGGGTGAGGGCAAAACCCGTGTTATCCTCCCAATGCTGGCGCTTCTCTGGGCTGATGGGGAAAGTGTGGTAAGTCTAGTGGGCTTGCATTAAATTAGCACTGGTTTGAACAAGTCGGGTCATTGCAGCCTACACCCAGGTAAACACCGCTTAGTGGGATGCCTTTCAGTTCTGCCTTTGGCAAACGCTTGAATCACAGTAGGATAATACAAGCTGTTGGAGCAGACCACACTCTTTTCTTTTACAAGTACTTGTAAACAATTTGCATATTCAACCAATGCCTGCTTAAAATTTAGCTAAGCACAATGCGCACTGTATGGAATGTGGACATTCCTTCTGAAGAATTTTTCTGCTGTTGGTGCATTACAGCTTCAGCAAAAGTTTATGTAAGAGGTTGTGTGGCTTTGCAGCTCAATTGCACTTCAGTGTGTAAAGTGAGATGCAGCTTGCCTGACCATCTGAAGCCCCTGTTACTGGCAACTGGATTTCATACTCGCTGACCAGTAGTGCCTGGCTCTTTCTTCCCAGCTGTTGGAGCAGCATGAGCAGTGCTTAGTTGCTTGGACGTTAGGTTGCAAGCTCTGCCGTGACACCCCATTCATACTTCATGTCACCCTATATGTCTCAGGTGCGCCTGAACTTCCTGTCCCAGCTGCTGGAGGAGGCTTATGCCTTTTTGCACGCCATCCTGACTGCCAGCATCCTCAACAGGAAGCTGATGCGGCACCCGTTTCAGAGGGATGTGCCCATCACTGCACAAGGGGCTGCTGCCATGCGGGCAAGCTTGGCATTCTGCCAGCAGGTGGGGTGTTCTTGTCTTTGTAGCTGTGTCATTGTCATTGTAGGTGCCAAGCACTGATGGACTTGATCGCATGGTTGCATGGTTTGGAGGCAGCAGGTTCATGTAAAGTGCCAAGGCAATTTGGAGGTCAACAGGAAGTTGCAAGAAGGCTGGGGCTTAAAGCACACAGCATCTCACAATGTTTGAACAACTACTCCTCAAAATACGTTTTAAACTGACATTCATTGGTCAAGCCAAATGAGAACAAGCACCAACAGCTGTCTGATCTAGCACTGCCAGCTTCCATGACCGGGCAGCTTGCGTTGGTGTCACAGCATAAGGGACCATTTCTCATGAAGCGCTGCTCTGCCCCACTCACAGCCCTGTGAGCTCAGACTGCTGCAGCCATTTGTAAGGGACAAGGTGTGCTCCTTGGTGAATTCTACCATGCTCAAATGCTGCAATCACAACTGGGGTGCTGCTTGCAGGTTGGGGGGCTGCTGCTAGTGGCGCCTGAGCACAGGGCATCTCTGCAGCTGAAGAGAGATGAGATCCAGCTTTGGGGAGACCAAGATGTTTGCAGCCAGCTGAAGAAGCTGATCACGGCACCTCCTTACTGGGACATTGTGGACGAGAATGATGTCCTCCTCTCCCACAAGTGCGTGGAAGAGGGGTGTTGCTTCTTGTCCATGCTTTGCATTCCTGATCCAAGCTGTGTGTCATGTGTAGGTGCCATGGAGGTCCAGGCATTGCGCATTGGCACCAGGTGCCTGATTTCATGATCTATGCTTACCCCTGTCCATGTACCAATTTGTCCAGTTGCGTCTATCAACCATCTCTTCATGCACCATCACCTGCATCATGCACAAAACCCACAACCTGTCCCCCGTCCCTTTGAACTGAGGTGCTCCCAATCATGATACGTGGCCCATAGGGACTCAACCCTGCATCCCCTTCAGGCTACTCTGCACCCGCTGAACCCACTCTGCGCTGCTCCTGCACCAGCTTACTCCTGTAGTACAGGACTTGTACCCCAACACCTTCATCTGCAACAGCCCCACAGCCTGTCCCCCGTCCCCTCTGCTGTAGGTATCAGCTGGTGTATGCCTGTGGCTCCCAATCAGCGCTGCCCTCACGCGAGGAGCGGGCAGGGGCCGTCCAGGCTGCGCTGCATGCGGTTTCAAGGCTGTGTGACGACCCCAGCAGCATCCTGCACCTGCCAGGTGTTGCACTTTGGAGACATGCATGGTAAGCGTGCCTTGCAGTGAAGCTGTCCACTATTGTTGCTGCACGGTAAGAGGTGTGCGGTGAGAAAAATGGGCTCACAATGGGCTAGTCCACTACCGTGTGACATGGTGAGGGTAAATTGTGAGAGCTGAACTGCTAGATTGCCTTACGTCAGCCCAGTTCACTTCTTTGTGTTGCAGAAGCGAGGAATCAACAGAACTCAGCCTGACGTCAGTGCTGTCCGACACCCTGTACCTGTGGCCAGGTGCTCTTTGTTTACGCAGCACCAAGATACCAACATGAGCCACTGATCTGGTGCTGTGGCCACGAGTGCAGTTCCTGCTAACAAGGTTCCATAGGGCTGCTAACAAGGTTCCATAGGGCAAGTGGACGCAAGTTCATAAGTGGGGCTCTCCAAGTCCATGCACTTTTGAGCGCATACTATGTATGTACACACAAGCCTGTACATTTCATAAGTGTACACACATCATAAACATTGTCTCGCATCATTTGTTGTGTACTCAGGAACCCCGGTGAATTCAGTGGTGTGAGGCTGCTACCCAGTGAGGAGCTGCAGTCTGTGGAGGGTGATCTGCGCAGCTTGCTTGCAGACAAGATCCTTGAGGACCCGCCATACAAGTTACGGTGGCTTCGTGGACATAGGATGCAGGTGTGCTTGATGCAAGGGCAGCATGGGAGAGAAGAGTGGCATGTCTTATTAATCAAGCCAGCTTGTGCAGGCATCAAGGAATTTAGGCAGAAATAGGCAGCAGGTTGACTCCTTGCTACTGCATATCACAATATCATGTAGCCTAAAGGCTCCATTTATAGCCGTATCCATAACTGTAAAGAGCTCTGAGGCTCATCACCTGGAACGGTGCCTAATCTACGGGACTTCCAAGAGCAAACCCTGTGAATGACAAACTTTCATCTCATCTATTTAAGGTACTTGATAATCACTCATCTACAATCTATGGGCTATGAAGTTCTCTCTGTATATGAAGGTACTTGCTAACCACTCACCAACCTCACATAGACCACACCTGTAGATACAGTCGTGTCTTGCTTATTTTTAGTACCTGAACACACTCTTGTATAGAGCAGAACCATGGATGAGTGCTGCAACATGGGCGTGCAGAGCAAGCTGCAGCCAGAGTCGTGTGTGTCCTATAGTGTGAGGCATCAGACCTTTGTTGGACAGCAGGCCTGCCGTGCGGGGCACTTTGCATGTCCAGGCTGTGGATTTTGGCATAGGTATGCACAAGCGCTTGCATGCATGAACCCAATGACCATCATGAGTGTGGTTTGACCAGATACCCGTTGCCTCTGACAATGCAGGCTTGCTTGAAGCGCTGCATTGTGGACATGTCTGAGGAGGCGATTGAGCTGGTTGAAGCAGAGGCCTGGTGCAGCCTGACAGACGGCCAGCAATCTGACCTGCTGGCGCTGCGGGGGCTGCTAGCAGGCAGGCAACTCCTGCACGCCCTGCAGAAGCGCCATAGGGTTGACTTTGGCGTGAACAGGTGAGGAGGCCTGTCCTCCCTGCGGGCTACCCCACCTGTCCCCTTGCCCCTGTTAAGGCCCATCTGAGCTGAGGCAAGCTTGCCTGGTGGGGCCACAGGCACTTTATGCGTGACAATGTGTGGATATGGCATGCTATGTTATGGCACTAATTTGTGTGTGTAAGTGTAGCCACTAGTGCCACTAGTGCCATCAGTACTGATAATAAAACTTTCTTGCATCATTGAGATGTGCGTGTGTCATGAATGTGCAGATGTGTGTTGCATCTCCATGCTTGCTGCGTTACCAATGCGTGAATGGAGGTGTGGCATTGACCCTTTCCAATTCCACCATCCTTGAACTCTAGAACAGGCTTCCAATCTCTGTGAGAGGCTTACCACAGAGGTGCAACATTAGAAATACAAGAGCTGGTACAGTAACGCACGCATCAACTTTCAACATTGCACCCAACATGGATTAACTCGACGCGCCCAGCTGCATAGTCCTCTGTGTGTACAGGCAGCGGTCGGCCTGCAAAAGACTGGCAGTCCCGTTCAGAGCTGTTTATTGGTGCAGAGCTCAAGGCAGGGTCAAGTTCTTCAAGTTTCTTTAAATGCGTACAGGCAGCAGTCTGCCTGCAGAAGGTTGGCAATGCCCTTTGGGCACTGTGCTTGGTTTGAAGTTCAAGGCAGGGTCAGGCTCAGCTGTGTGCTCCTTTGTGTGTACGTGCAGGCATCCGTCTGCCCGCAAGAGACTGGCGGTGCCCTTCAGAGCTGCTGACTGGCCCTCAGAGAGGAGCGAGTGGGCCCAGCCTGATGTTGCCATTCTGCTGACCCACATCAGCTACTACCTTGACGGTGAACATGCTGCTGATTCACTCAATGACTGAGCACTGTCGAGTTACTGTGCACTGTTGCATTGCTGTGGCCTTAGAGTTGTGCTGTTTGTATTCAGTAACAATCAACAACCAGCCCAAGGGTCAAAGATTAAGGTTCTAACCCTGAGTGCCAAGTACCTATTGACTGCTGGCTGCGTGACAGAACGAGACTTGCAGGAGCAACAGAAGCTGGCCATGTTTGCTGCCTGCAGGCTTGTCTCTGATGGAGGTGGTCCAGGCTGTGCAGACACTGCTGAGCCAAGGCGAGAACGCTCAAATCAGCCACTATGTTGAGTGGCTGCAGGGCAGCATCCAGTGCATGGACCCAGGTACTTTGTTATAAAAGGCATATAAGGCAATGCTGAGCCAAGACAAGAAAGCGCTGAGCAGCCACGATGAGGAGTCACTGCAGGTTAGCACCCAGTGCATGGACCCAGGTACATTATAAGTCATATAAGGCAATGCTGAGCCAAGATGAGGTTGCCCAGAGCAGGAACTATGAAGAATGGCTGCAGGGCAGGATCCGGTGCATAGACTCAGGTACTCTGTTTGATGAGCCTTCAGCTAATATTGAGTTCTTTCCGAGATCTGATGGGGAGAATTTGAGCCAGCTTCCATGCTCTCCCTTTTGCTTGACTGTATGCATGCCACAGCTCTACACTGAACTCTAATTTGTGCCAGTACACATACTCTGACGTGTTTTAGTTCTTGTAACAATTAGGAAAAAATGCACAAGCTGTCGTTGTGTCTTCTTTGTCCTCACGTTGTACACGGTGCCTAGAGAACTATGGCATCCAAGCAAGTCTGAACTTTCTTCTCAAACTGTCACCTTGCTTCCTCGAGCATTCAAAGTGCCTGAACATATTTTGCAAAGGCAGAGTACAAAGCAAACACAAGTGTGATTGGCTCACAGAGCACCGCAAGCGCCTGGACAGCGTGTGCAAACTAGAGCACACCAACGAGGAGCAGATGGCTTTGGCCCACAAGTACTTTGGCAAGAGCATGCAGGCCATTGACTTCTGGCTCACGTACTGCATCCTGCCTCAGGTAAGCTTCTGGTGTATGCATTGTTGTTATGTGCAGTGTGTCTGGTCACCTCATCAGCACTGGAACTCTCCTATAACTTGCAGGAGTCCTGTCATTTTGCGTGCAAGAGTATTTTTACAACCAAGGCCCGTCTGCAAACTTGAACCTCTGATCATTTTGTAGGGGTTTAAATGCCCAGCTGTAGCATTGATTATGTTCTGGATTGAAAGCGTTCCAGCTAGATTGTTATGAAGAACAGAAAGAGATGCACGAGGGCTCAGTGCCACTGCCCTCAGACATATAACACTGCACTATACAATTGTGACATCTCAGGTTTGGAAGGGGTTAAATGAAGGGGAAAGCATTAGGAATGGCGTAGCCATTACAAATTAGGTTGTGTTAAGTTGCTCATACAACAAGGAACCTGACTGCCTGCTCTCAGCTGTCTCAGCTACTTTGTTCTCTCAAGAACATGTCTTGGTGCATTTTGACTGATATCTGCTTTAGATTGCACTCAATCGATCACTGGCAACCTTACAGATAGCACAGCTAACCGAGATCTCCATCTCACTGTATCAATAATGGAAACTGCCTCAGGAAACAAAGCAGTTTCCAAATCGCCTAGCAGCCACTGCATGGCATCTGGCGGACAACGCTCAGGGACAGATTGTGGGCTTTTCAGGTAAGAGCACACTCAAGTGCATGCTTTGCAAAGGTGCAAAGATCTATTTTTGGCTGACGCTTAACCAGGGCAACCAAGGTTAAGAGGAGTTGGATCTGACTCAGGTCACAACAGGCATGGCTATTCACATGCATTCTTTCAGCTGCCTTCACATACACCCTGAGCTTTCATGCTGTTGAATTGGGCTCTTTGATGCGTAAGATTCAGGGGGGGCTAACCGAGACCCAAATCCAGCCAAGATCTGCATACTCTTAGCATATATCCCCACCTTACAGGTTATTGCAATTTTAGTAAGGTAACACAGCTGTACCTGCCTACAAGGGAAGCTTATTTGTTTAATGTGTGACCTAAAGATCTATCAGAAAGTGAGGCAGCATTGCATTACTGGCCACAGGGTCTCCCGTATGAATTAGGCTCATATGAAGCCTCCTGCTGATGAACAGAGCTTGCACTAAAAGTAGGGCACCACAGCCAATTTGCTCAAGTAGCCCCCTCTCTGTGAAAGGTGCTCACCGGCCTTCAGGCAAATGCCATACCTTGTTGGCTTGTAGACTGTCAAAGTTTGCTTTTTGTGCAGAGTCATGATGCTTAAAACAGAATGCATGACCTTGTTCCAGGCACCAACGATGCCCACCGCCTGCTCCCGATGCAAGTGCACCAATCAGACCCAGACGAGTCTTTGAAGGCCACCAATGGAAAGATGCTTTCCATCATTATGAGCAACCCAACCTGCAGCACCATCAATGAGGTAGGTCCCCTGTCCAGCGGAGCAGTGGCTTCCTTGAAAGCCATCATGGTCTCCAAGCAAGGTAGTACTCTTCAGGTTTAAATAGCAACAGCTAGATCTATTTGGTTGGTGTACCAGCCCATGAGATGACCCGCGAGTTAGCTGCAAAAGCACCCTGCTTCACACTTGAGCTGATGGGCACATCATCTGTAACAGCTTCATTGCACTCTGTGTCAAGCCTAGGCAAGTCTCTTGCCAAGTCAGTTATAGATAGGCAAAGTGTTTTACCTGGTCCAGCTAATTAAAACAGCTTTTCTTGTTCATGCAAACAGAGCATAAAGCCATCGCTGATTGGCAGCTGACAAGTACACATTGATGGAGTCTGTGTGCAGTCCAACTCTGGCCTGAATGCGCACCATGCACTGATTATTATGGACACCCAAGATGCCAACTGTGTGCTTATTGTCTGCGTTACAACACGCTTGTGAGCAGGGGCGTGATGCCACAACAACTCAGGTTAAACACCTTTGGCAGAGCCTGCTTGAAACCACAGCGGCTTGGAAGATGGATGCCTTGATTGATTGTGGAGCTCTCTTGGCTGGTGTGGACACAAAGTAAGGATAAGGGGACTGCGTTATGAGGGTGGCTTGGCAATGCATGTGGTTTAAGGTAGTACTTTGTGCTTTTATAAGGTTCCCTCCGTTTAGAAGTGATATATTTCAGCCTTTGGAGGTCATGCATTACTTTTGCAGCTGCAGCATTTGTGCACAGCTTATGAATGTTACAGCTATCTTCAAGCTAATCTCTTAGTCAGTGTACCATAAAAAAGTCATATTTTAACAGCTGCACTACTGCTAAGGCCTTTGTCAATGAGCCTTGAAAGCATTCTGCCTGCAACGTGTGCATTCAGACCCTCATTCATCAAATCCCTTTCACTGCATACATAGAGAAAAGGAGGGTCTTGACCTACCCTTAGCCCAACAGCTGCTGTGTGCTCAACACAAATGCTCTACTGCTGGTGTCCTGGCTTTGAACCTGTTTGATACAGGGCATTAGGTGAATGAACTTCCCTGGCAAGTGGCTTATGCTGCCCAGATCCAACAACAAAATGTTCTAGGAAGCAATTGGCTCTTCACTTGTCTTTGACGTCTTTACTTCACAATCCTGCACGATGATCCTCAGGGCAGCAGCTGAGCACATTTTGCCCCTTCTGGACGACCAGCGCTTCAAGGGTGTGTGCTTTTTCTCTACGCAAGGAAAGCAGTGGTTCATCCTGGAGGCTTCAGGACGCTGCATGCCCAAGAGCTGCTCACCTGTTCCAGAAAGGGAGTGCATGGCTCTCTTTGATGATGCGCATTGCAGAGGCGCAGATCTGAAGGTGAGAGGGAGAAAAGGGCACAAGATGTGTGTGTGGCGGGTATGGGTCCTTATCACATTGGCTCAGGTTCATTGGTGGTATGGTCTGCCTGCGTGCTTCTCTGACTATTGCAGCGCTGCGCACAGGGTCACATGGTATAGGTGCCGGCCCTGACAAATATGATACTGAATGATCTGTACGTTTTGGCGCCTTACAGGCAGCTACAACAGCTTCATGATGGTTGTATGCCTTTTTTCCTGAGTCCATCTCACAACCACAAACCTGCGCACCATTGCAGCTGCGCCAGGATGCTGTGGGGCTGCTGACGTTGGGTCCAGGCATCACTAAGGACAAGCTGATGCAGGTAGGCCTGTCATCCTTTTGTCTGTCTGCTCAGACAATTGACCGTACTTTCAAGGCACAAACAAAGCACAGGCTGTATATGATAAGCCTGATACCATTTGAGCAGTGGCTATATTGTGCAATAGTGTACCATTTGAGCAGTGGCTATATTGTGTAACAGTGTAATTTGCTTGTATGAATGCAAATAAGGCTGACTGCACGCTCGTGCAGATATGGGCACTATAGCTGTTGGTGTCAGTTCTCAGATCTGTTAAAGAGATTTGCAATGGCATCTGCTAAACTCAGAAAAAAATTGTTGTCCTATATTACAACTTTTGTAACCATGACAGCATCCTTTATTAAGCAGCTAGGAAGGCCGCGTCAAGCAAGAGCTGCAGGTGCCATGCTCATCTTTTATCCTGCCCTTGCTTGTGCACATGGAATACATAACTCTAGGCACTCTTCCAGCCTTTTTGTGTGACAACATACAGTCAGATCACTGTGCAAATAAGCACTTCCTTTGCACACGTGCATTAAATGTGGTTTGTGGTCAGCAAGCACCACTGCCCACTTTTAATTGCATTAATCAATCCTACAAACATTTCCCTTCTGCAACTTGCCAAGCCCTGCATTTGGGCACATGTGCCTTGCAAGGCTGATCGTTGACATGGGCCCTGCTGCTGTGTGCCTGTGCAGGCTGCTGGGCGCCTGAGGATGCTGGGCAGGGGGCAGAGGCTGCAAATTGTGGCTGCCAGGGATGTCACCGACAAGATTATTCGAGCAAACCCTGGCGTCACAGCACATGCAGACAGACAGCAGCACGCGCAGGCTGGCAGCAGCACCTCTGCAGCAAAGCAGCATGGCAAGAAGAAGCGGCCCTTCTTCTCCTTCTTTGGTGCGCACACTGCCATGGAGCCTGCGAGCACCAGCAGCACCTCCGCCCTTACCTCACGCCATGTGCTGCAATGGGTCATGGGCAACACAGTGGACATGATGCTGCAGGTGGGATGCCTGTTAAGTGTCACCGCGATTACTGCTTCAAGTTAACTTTCTCTCAAGTATCTCAGCCATCTAATATTCATGGACGTACTTGGAGCAACTCGTTTTGCTTAGGCTGCTGCAATTCTTGAACTTATGTGCTTGGACCTGCGGGGTGTTCTCCTTAGGCATGCATTCTTAGGATAGGACCATGCCACGGGTGTCCAGCTAAGGACAAGCTTGGATTGAGGGAAGGCTAGCAGCAGCAGCAGCAGCAGCACCCATTTCAGTGAGCAGACCTTAGAGTGTTCTGGCAACCATTCAGGATCCTCCCCTCATAGTCTCTCCTGCATCCCAGATCATGAGCAGCAAGTCATGCAAAGGTCTTTGTTGCTGGTTGTGCGAGGGCACTTCATTTGTTATCACCAATCACCCTGTGTCAAGGCTTAGCTATGCAGGACGTCCTGCCTATTGGCTTTTTGGGCGTCCTCTTGACTGCACAGCTTGCACCCTGCTACACAACAAACAGACCTGCACCCTGCCCCATAACTGATGGACCTGTAGGGTGTGCTTGAGCACGCAAAGAAGGGGCTCCATTTTGTGGACAGCAAGGCGGAGAGGCTGCTGGGGCTCCCCTTGCTGGAGCAAGACCACCATGAGCTTGAGGCTATGTACAGAGAGGCACGGGTTGAAAGGGAGGTGGGTGAGGAGGTGAGGTTGCTCCTGCAGCTGCGTGAGGAGCAGCGGCAGCAGCAGGGCAAACAGGAGCACAAGGAGCTGCTGCAGCTTGAGCAAGCCATCGGCAGCTGCAGCGCTGTGTATGGCAGTGGCCACAGGGTGGTGTCGTCCCAAGGCGCAGACCAGGAGTGTGAGCGGGAGCTGCAGAAAGAGGAGGAAGAGGAGGAGGAGCAGGAAAGGCAGGTCCCGCGTGTGCAGCCGCAGCTTGAGAGGGACTGGGAGCAGCCGGAAGCAGCGCTCACCGCGCAGACAGCCTCCAGCCTGGGCAGCAGCATCGAACTCATCTCTCTCCCCCTTGTTGTGCGCAGCTTCTTGCAGCCCAGCAGCCTCAGCAGCATCCCCTGGTCTCCCCAAGTGCTGTGCACTTCCAACTTTGTCAAGTCCGTGGTGCTGCCAGCTGGGGGCATCAACCTGAGTGACTACATGCGCCCGCTGGATGCCATGCTGGTGTTCCAGGACGGCAGTGTGCTGCTGCTGTCTGAACGGGAAGCAGACGAGCTGCAGGGCCTGATTTGGCAGCAGAGCAGGTGCAGCACCAGCTCTAGCAGGGCCCCCGTACTGCTGCAGCTGCCCTATGCACACCTGGCCCAACAGTCAGGCCAGCCGCCCTTGATGGCTCAGAAGCTTGACAGGACCGCGCTTGGCCCAGCAGACTCCTTTGTGCCCCAAATCAGTCTTACCAGCTTGCTACTGTTTAATGGCGCCACCAAGTTCATTGACAGCAACTCCAGCAGCAGGATTCGCACGGAACCCTTCCAGGTGTTGCGTGAAATGGTTGCGCGCAAGAGGAAAGCAGCTGAGGAGCTGGTGAGCCTGCGTGGAAAGCTGCGCATGCTGCCTCGCAGCGACTTAGAGCTGGCCAGCGAAGATGACGGCTTGAACTTGAAAGAGTAGATCACACACTCCATCTAGGTGGCCCCTGGTTGCTGCTAGAGAAGTCAACTGGATGCTTCCCGGTGCATGCTGACTTGTCCCTGTGCAGGCTCTTATTGTGCCTGGTGCCTGACGCTAAGAGTGTGTGATGCTGCGCTTCGTGCACTTGCATTCCTTGTATTACACTGAGTGTTGCAGCTGAGCTGCCCTTGTGAGCAGACACAGCTACACAACCATGTACTATACTGAACCCACATAGTGCACCAACAGGTCTGATTTAATTAAGTGTAGCTGGGGCTATCTCAGCCTACCTGATCAATAAGGCAGGAGTATGGACTTGAATAATAGGTCAGAAGTCTGACAGCTACAGGACGTACCACCACGTGTGGGGCTACATATGACCCCTCATTTCCTTGACGCCCGTACAGAGTAACTGCACCTGTTTGCAGTGAACTTTCCTCATATTACCACAGTACTGGTTGATGCCGCAATGCATGAGCCGGAGGTTTGCTCCATTGGTTGATTTGCATGCTTCAGACTGGCAAGTGCAACTGATTGCACTGAGTAGGGTTCGCTGTTGGCAAGAGGTGTTGATCTGAGTTATGTAAGATATTACTATGTCTTCACACGAATAGGTAGGTCTGGGAAGTGCAGGACCTGCTGTGCTGCAACTTGCAGTGGATGCGAGAAAGTCGTAACACCTGAAAAGTAGTCTGGCATGAAGTTTAGTGGAAGTATGCCTCCCTAGGACACACTCATCTTTTGCTTTACTCCCAGATACCATTTGTTCATGTATCATTTGTTCATGTATCATTTGTTCATGCATTTTTGAATGTACACTGAGACAGCTTGTGCTGTATCCATACCAGAAAAGTATTTAGGCAAATAAAGTGTAAATAACTCACACGCCTGACCTAATAGAGCCTTGCAAAAGGGAAGTCGATACGACTCAAATGCACTGGGCAATGTATAGACTACCAGTGACACTACTCGAAGGAAGAACGATGCTCCATCAAGCATTCTTCCTTATTCGTCAGAAGAAGAAGAAGAAGAAGAAGAAGAAGAAGAAGAAGAAGAAGAAGAAGAAGAAGAAGAAG
>QAXF01000778.1:4963-15332 GCA_004335645.1 Dunaliella sp. WIN1
GCGCGCGCGTGTGTGTGTGTGTGTGTGTGTGTGTGTGTGTGTGTGTGTGTACGTGTGTGTTTAAAAATCAATCGAAAAGCTTAAACTGAGCAATTGGTTCGTATCATGGCGGCCATGCACACATAAAATACAGGAGACAAGCAGCACACACCTTGAAGGTCTGCAAGGACAGGCATAACACGTCACAGCTTGAGGTGGCTATGTACAGCTTGTGCTCAGAGGAGTTCAAGCAGCACCGGACTGCATGCTCAACTTCCTCGAGTGGAAGCAGTGCCCCCAAGTCCTCCTCCAGCACAAGATTCTTCATGCTTGAATATACATTGTAACCATAAGGCTCATCATTCTAACTAATCAGTTGTGCCAGTTTTCTTGCTCCGTCTTCTCTGCGCACTTAGTATTTATAGAGTTCAGGCAAAACCAACATGGACCAGTACGAGAAGCTTGTAAGTGCGAGTGCGGGTGCAGCTTGCATTGTGTTCACAGCCTGTCTTGTGGCTCCAGCCTAGTAGCGCCCCTGTATGCGTCTTCCCAGTGGTGCATGTTGGTCTGGCTGGGCATGCCGTGGGCAGCAGTTCAGGCGAAGGGTGTCGCTGACGGTCAAACCTGTCCCGCATGCACGCAACCGCAGGAGAAGATCGGGGAGGGCACCTATGGCAAGGTGTACAAGGCCCGCGATATCAACACCGGGAAGCTGGTCGCCCTGAAGAAGACGCGCTTGGAGGTGGGGTGTGAGCGATGTGCGAATACCAAACAGCACTGTAACCTCTGGTTGCTCTGCACCCTCCCGTCGGCCTTCGCCCTGTCCTCTGCTTGCCACATACATGCTCAGGGTGCACGCATGGGTACCATTGGTCCTGGGCAGGCCCCTGACCGGTTGGGTGGCGGGTGGGTTGACTCACTCCCTGTCTCCCTCTGCAGATGGAGGAAGAGGGTGTGCCCTCGACCACCCTCCGCGAGGTGTCCCTGCTGCTCATGCTGAGCGAGTGCAACCACGTCGTGAAGTAAGTGCAGGGCTGGGTTCGTGTCTCAGGCAGATGTTACAGGCATCTGTCAGTCAGTCTCAGTAACCCCTACCCTTCTTCCCACCACTCACACACCACTTACCCCACTGTTGCTGCAGGCTTCTGGCTGTAGAGCATGTAGAGGAGAACGGCAAACCCTGCCTGTACCTGGTGAGTTGTGCAACAGAAGGTGCAAGTACCAAAAAACAGCACAGCCTGTTGCAGAACAGACACCTGCGCTTACCCTCCTTTCTGCAGGTGTTTGAGTACTTGAGTACAGACATGAAGAAGTGGATGGATAGGAACGGTAGAGGGCCTGCCAACCCACTGCCAAAGCCAGCCATTAAGGTGAGTTTCAAAGTGTACGGAACAGCTGAACAGACAGCCCCCAACAGGTCACCTTTGTTGCAGACAGCTTTCACAGCTTGGGGTTGTACAACAGTTCAGCCTCAGTCACAGCCTTACTGTAGTTAGTCCTAAAGCTCAGACTGTGATTGCCAATGTGGGTCAAAACGCCGGTGGCCATCTTCAAACAGTTTGTCATGAGGTCTGCCGTGCTAGTTGTCTAAGCTCTTCCTGCTTAGCTCCTCTCCTTTCCTCTGCTCCTATCAACTAGTATCATCTACCATGCCTGCAGAGCCTTGTGTACCAACTGATTAAGGGCTTAGCCCATTGCCACAAGCACGGTGTAATGCACCGTGACCTGAAGCCCCAGAACCTGCTAGTAGATGACAGCATCATGTGCTGCAAAATTGCTGACCTGGGCTTGGGTCGTGCATTCAGCATCCCCATCAAGAGCTACACACATGAGGTGAGTTTTTCATGGACTTGGAGTTGACTATGAAGTTCTGCAGTGAGTCTTTGCTGCAACGCTGTGGCATGTTGCTTTTTACATTTTCACAGGCACAATTCCAGTGATAGCCAGGCCCTAGGCTAAGGCGTGCACTCCATGTTTTGAACTTCAACGTCGAGTCAACTTAAAATGCGGACCTTCAGGTTCACCCATATTTACACGGAACATTGCTTTGTTCTGCGAGCATGCAAGCGCACATTAACCCTCGCTTACACATGCGTGCATGTGCGCGCGCACGCATACACACATTAACACACACACACACACACACACACACACACACACACACACACAGATTGTAACCTTGTGGTACCGAGCCCCAGAGGTCCTGCTTGGCTCCACCCACTATTCCACACCTGTTGACATGTGGAGTGTGGGCTGCATCTTTGCTGAGCTTGTTCGCAAGGTGTGTGTGTGCGTGTGTGCGTGTGTGTGTGTGTGTGTGTGTGTGTGTGCATGCGTGCACGTGTGTTTGATTGAGGTTACTTTTGTGTGAGACCTTGAGGCGATGTGTCAGATCAAAGCCCGCGCACGTCTTTCTAACCATGCTGTCACAGTGCCTTGTCAAATGTGGTAATATTGAGAGGAATTCAGGGACAGCAAGAGTCTTGTAAGCCATTAGGCCTTATTTCTGCCGAGTTTCGTGACAATGTTTCTTCCTGGATCCGTGTGAAAAAACCACTAACTTTCATCCAGCGATTGATCCTCTGCTTAGATGCAACTGATCATGACTGGAAGCGTAGGCTCAGTCTGGCCACCTGCACTTGGTAGGGTAGCCAGCATGATGTTGTTGCAAGAAGTGCTCAAGCAAGAGCCCGCATTCCCTGTTTGTGAGGCTGCATCTTCTAACCCTCCTGGGGCACATACAACAGAGAGCCTGCAGGCATGTCTGTAGCTTTGGCAGTGGCATGCCAACTGTGCTGCAAGGTGCATGCGGCAGCTTGCTGTAGCAGCCGCTGTTGTGTACGTCTGCGTTGCCCAGACTGCATAGTCCATGATTGCACCTTATCAGTCACCAAGCCAACTTACAGCTCAGCAAAAAGTGGAGCTCTTACAAGCTCAGATGAGGTAGATGATATAAAGAGATGTATTCCGCAGGTCCCATACAGATCCCATGCTTGGGTACAAATTCTTGAGCAGTGAGCTGCAGGTATTTGACATCATTCATCTTGACTCATATTATGAGGCAGCCAACTGCTTGTTTGCTTGGCATGCACATGGGCTGCCTGAAAGCTGTGGCTTGCTGATGACAGCTTGAGCGGCTTGTCAGCTTTCTATGCGGAGCCCAGAGGTCTGCGGTCAAGCTGCTTCAGCTGCTGCTCATGTTGGCAACATATTTTCCAGGCAACCGTACGCTGCTCGCTTGCTTTGCCTAGCACACACCCCTGTTGCTTGGAAGCTGCAATCTGCGGCAGCCGCCGAACGTCTGCAAGTACTCACACTCTGCTTGCATGATGCTTTCTTTGCAGACACCCCTGTTCCCTGGAGACTGTGAGTTGCAACAGTTGCTGCACATCTTTAAGCTGCTGGGCACACCAAACGAGGAGGTCTGGCCAGGCGTGAGCAAGCTGCGAGACTGGTGCGTTTGTTTACTTGGTGGTCACCAAACAACCCGCACTTTGGCTTGTTGCTAGTGCCATACATCAGCACCTATTTGCATCCTGCATCATAACTGGTACAACCCGAGAGCTCCTTTCACCAGCTTGTAACCTTGATTGAACTGCCTCTCTGCACCCCTTCATGTGTCGACGATCCAAGAGTAACGTGGTGCACTGCTCACCTATTACACAGCCACGGCCATTGTCCTGGCCTTGTTTCATACAAAGCCCAAGTACTGGCAACTCCCTTGTTGGGCCAGCAGCACACCCAGCCATTGCCATGACATTGACCAGGAGGTGTGTCCCCATGCACGATCAAACATTTGCGCATGCACCCTGTCACTTTGTAGGCACGAGTTCCCCCAGTGGCACCCTCAAGACCTGTCGCGCATTTTCCCCACCTTAGAGCCTGAGGGTGTAGACCTCATCAAGAAGATGATTGAGTATGACCCTGCCAAGCGTATCTCGGTACGTGGGCCTTACTGTTGTTATAGGGTTCCATCCAGCCAACTTGCACCGGTAACATAGCGGTGATCGGTGCCGGCTTGTGCTCATACAAAGTTGTTGATTGATGCGTGTTGTATTATAAGGCCGTGCATGACGTCAATTTTTGAACTCCCTAATCCAGGTCCGTGTGCTGCTAACCAATCAAGCTGCTACGTGACTCCTCTGTGCCTGTATGCTGGTCCTGGTGTACCTGAAAGCTTTGTGTAGGCCATGCAGGACCACAAATGCTCTTTTGCACTTTGCCTGCTTTGCTATCTGTGAAAGCATGTGTGCGTGGACCTGAGGCAGCAGGTCTGGTGCATGCAAGGCTTGACTGTCATACCTTTTCTTTTTTCTTTTTACCATGCCCTTCACAATTCCACGTGGCCTTGGAATTCCAACCACTCCTTGCTGCCTGCTGTTCAGCTCCTAACGCTCCCTGACACAAGAGCATCTGCGTCCACTTGTTGGACTGCTGCAGGCTGAGCATGGCCTTGCTTGGGAGCGTCGTTTGCGGCAAGCCATGTGTCCTGAAGCACAAATCTCTTGACTCACTTAGTCTTGCTGCACGTTTATGAGTTCTGCCATGAGGCTCAACACTCCTACTTTTTAAGAAATTGTCTGTTCTGCTTCTTGGCCTGACCACCACTGACTGGCCTGTGCCGCCCTTCGTCGCATGCTGCCGCAGGCTAAGGAGGCCCTGAAGCACCCCTACTTTGACGACCCGATGATTGCCGAGGTCGACAAGCTCGACCCTGAGACCAAGTAAATCGTTGAGCTTGGGTCCTTCTTTGTAGCTCTATGGATGCCCCGTACATCCATCCCTCCCTCTCCCCTCTGTCCTCCCTCGTTGTAGATTACAATTCAGTGCATGCCAATGCATGTGCTGATCTGTTCCCTGACATTGCGGCTCCATTGAGTCACTTCCTTTGCAGTGTTGCTTGGCTATGCCATCAATAATGGATGTGTGAGCTGTGTGCTTACATGAGTGTGTACTGACTGTTACTTATTCTATTCGTGTTGAACTGGGAGAGTTTTCCTGCTATGGCCATTGCCTGTAATTAGAGTGCTGTCCCAGTACACATTCTCGCTCGAGAGTGATGTTGCCGGAAATGAATGGACAGGTCTGTTGCTGCAGGATGGCTCTGTAACTACATCATGGTTCATGCTATCCCGCATCTGTTGCGGCAAAGGCACAAAGGCCAGCACTACGCTGAAGCCAGCCTCGATAGCTTTGGCAGCTCGCCAAGCTGACAAGGAGATGAGCAAGTCTTATCAGCTGTCAAATACCTGGATCATGTCTGCCACATACTTGTAGGCTTGTGTTCTCAATGTCTGTAGTGCTTACAAGAATGGTTACAGTAAGATGGGACAGTGAGCCAGGTTATTTGGCTCATTGGCTTGCTGGTCACTACCAGCCACCATAGAAAGTTACACTTTCTATGGAACTGTTCCATAAGCTTGGAAAGAAAGGATAAGCTTGTTGTTCGGTTGATTCAGGAAATCAAAGGTTAAGGTTACATAGCTGTACCTGCCTGCAAGGGCAGCTTAGCTTAAGCAGAAGACGCCTGCAACCAAAGACCAAGAAAACCAGGAAATCAAAAACATCTTGGTTGCTAACTCGATGAAACATGTTCAAGTAAGGCTGGTACCCCTGAGCAAACGAATAGTTCATGGAATAGGTAAGAATATTTCTGCCTAAGAGCGCAAATACGGGCATCCTTGCAGAAATTAAACATCTTCTCTTGGATTCCCTGGCAGTCACAGTGGTTACAAATAAAGCTCCTGCCTTGCCATAGGCCTGATTCTTAGTGACTCTCCACCTCTTGTTGGACTGCACAGCTGCTTTGCAAGGCTTGCGTAATGGGGAAGCTTTGACAAAAGCGGTCCTTGAGGGACTAAACCCATGCAAGAGTTTGTTGCTGATTTACGCCTCCAGCATCAAGAAGTCTGGAGAGCTGAAGAAGGCAAGGGCCCTAGAGACCAGCCAGGCAAGCTGACTATTTATCAAGTCTGGTTTGCTTCTCCTTTTGTTGATAGTGCTCGCTCCGCTGCTAGGGTCCCTAGGTACTTGCATCTGAATTTGTCTAAGCACATTGTGCGCAATGTTAGCAGATTTCGCCTGCGTGCTCACACTGTACAGGTTGAATTAGGCCTATGGCAAGGCAGGAATTTTGTTTGCAACCGCTGTGACTGCCAGGATATCAAACTTAGTAAGATGAAAAGCATGTTTTATTTTTTTGCAAGAATACCAGAGGGGGCTGACGAAGGCCCAAAATGGGTATGCTCTTGAAATGATCATAGGGTACGCTGCCCATGGTGGGCAACACTCAAACTTAGTCCTGGATGGTAGTTCTGTCCAAAGCACTTGAGCTTGAAAGCTGCCCGTCACGGGCAGCATGCGTAATTGGCCGCGGCGTGAACCCTACTTTTCACAACCAGATCTCCACCCCAGATCACCCCCTGGCCCAAATTGGGTGATTTGTAGTAATTTGGGGTCCATAAACCAAATAATTATCATCGCAAAATAAATGGAGTGAAAAGACCCTGTGGCTGGTCAGATGTGAATTTCCAGCCGCTTCCCTTGAAAAAACCAGCCAAGCAGGCCAAAGAATCGACCCCCTCCAAACCAGCATCTATACATCCACGATTACTTTATAATATATAGGAAATGCCCTGGTAGCACTTAATGGTTTTTGACCCGTGGCTGGGCCCTGGTGAGCGCAAATTGGGTTGATATATGCCAAAAACGAGGCCATTTTCCACCCCAGAGCACCTAGACATCTGTTTGACCCCAAAACTTTTCCGCCCACCTTATAATAGCGTAAAAACATGATTTGAGTCAAGAAAGGATCATTTCCAGACTTTCCTTTCGTCAGCCCCCTCTGCAAGAATACCCGTGTTTGCGCTCTAAGGCAGAAATATGCTTTTACATATAAACTACTTCCATGAAGTATTTGCAAACTTTTGCTTAGGGGTAATAGCTTGCTGAACATGTCCCATCAAGTTAGCAACCAAGATATTTCAGATTTCCTAAGTTTGCTTAGCCAAACAATAGTTTTCCTTCTTTTCAAGCTCAAGGAACTTTTGATGGTGGCTGATAGTGACCAGCAAGCCAATGAGCCAAATGACCTGGCTCACGGTTTCCACTTATTGTAACCATTATGTTGGCTGGTAGTGACCAGCAAGCCAATGAGCCAAACGACCCGACTCACGGTCCCCCCTTATTGTAACCATTGCAACCATCTTGAACTTGACCGAAGGCCTTATCCCTGTGACCTTGTGAACCTGTAATCCTGCACAGGCAAACAGCTCAGGGACCCCAACATCACAATATTAGAGTTGGTGTGGCACAGTGCATACCATGTTCATGCGCACAATAGGAGCTCCGTAGCCTTGACGGCTAGAAGCAAGAGGAGAACCCTGAGGAACAAATGTTGTGTTCAAGCATGACCTGGTGTTCAACCGCTGCTTTCATAAAATAATTGGTCGATCCGTGCAGGCAAACAATGAATACAGGCACTGAATGGATACAGGCAATGCAGGCTAGCTAGTAATCCCAAACAAAGCTCTGTTAGAGCGCATGTCCCCGGGGTAGATTTTGTTGGCGTGGGTGAGTGAGAGGCAGACGCTAGAACAGAACAAGTGAAAAGGCCAAAAGCCATACATCCATCCATCCCATAGCCGTGAGCATCGGCAACCGCATCTTCTGCCGCAGCTCACTTCACGGGTACTGAAGGGGAACATCCAGCAGCGGACTGCCGCTTCGACGCATCAGCAGCTGCCTCAGCTTTGGCTAACTGCAGAAACAGCAGTGAAAAGGGACACACCTTGTGGAATGACACAGCGGGAGCAAAGGAGTAGGGGTTAGCAAGAGAACAGACAGAACAGGCAGGGCTGGCGTGCACAGAGCATAAGGTGTATATAAGCTTCTGATTTAATGCAAGAGTCCCCCATGCATAGGCTCAATCAGTTCAGCATTGCCATTTGGCCTCGTTCCTGACAGCAAGCCTGCAAACGGAAGTGGCCTTGAAGCCCCCCCCCGCATAGCACTTCCTAGGGCTTTCACGGCTGGCTTGAGTTAAGTACTTAAAGCCCTTGCTTTGCATCAGCTGTTAAGCGTATGTCATTTGCCTGCATGCTATTTCCCCTTCAACCTACTCCTTCACACTCATCCACATCACCACGCTGCTTGCGTCACCACCCTTTGGATGCATACCAGCGTTGGCTTCCATCTGAGAGGCAACCCACCTGCAACGCTTCCAACCGCGCTTTCACCAGCTGCTGCGCCTGTGCCTGCGCTTGCGCTCGCCATTTCGCAAAGTCCCCTGTCTTTGCTGCAATCATGCTTGACCGCTGCTGCTTGCTCTCAGCTAGGCTGCTAGAGATCAGGGATGTCAAGTGCTGACTTGCTGCTATTGCCTCCTCCACTGCCGCAATCCGCTTATCCTGAAGCTCTGTGCCCCCTGGCCTGCCAGCCTCCCCCTCGTCCCTGCTCTTCAGTTTGCTGGGGCTGCTACACAGGGCCCCTTCCCCCTGTCTGTCTTGCTGAGGCTCAACAGGAGGCAGCTGGATGCGCCTCAAATGCGACTCTAATTGCAGCTCCACCTGCGTGCCATCTTTGAACACACGCTTGGGCGTCAAGGGGTTCTGCTGTTGCTGCTGCACGCGAGACGCTTGGCGCTGCACCCTGCTGCTGGACTGTTGCGGTGGCGGAGGTGGTGTTGTGGGGGGTGTGACCTGCTGCTTCGTGGGCGAGGAGCCCCTGCCCATTGACTTGCCACCCTCCTGCTGGCTGGAGGCGTTCAAGGCGCGGTTCTGTGCTGCTCTAGCCTCCTCCTCTGCCTCTGCTTGCTCCTGCAACCCGGAGCATCATTGAGTCAGTGTATAAAGCCAACCAGCAAGCAAGGCATCACTGAGTCGATGGACCAAGCCAGCACCCACCAGCCAGCCTTCTTGGGAGCCGTCAGATCTGAGCGAGTGAGAGGCCATACAATGGGCTTCCAACAGCATCCTGTTGTGAACAAGGTTGGCGCGAGGACACGTACTGCACCGACTTGCGCCACCGTATTTCAGCCTTCAGATTTGTCACTACACAAGAGGGAGCCAAATCCTTCAAACCAGTAGTTTGTATCACTTGGAAAGGAAGGCTGGCTGGTAGAACAGCTGGCCAGTTGATCCATCCGGTGTCCAGCTGGTTACTCGAGGTATTTGGTGTGCATGCATGCCCAGGGTTTTGATACAGCTGAGAGGGTTTACTAGACTAAAGGATTCTTAGACCACAGCATGCCCCTGCAAACTAGGCAGTATAACCATAAAACCTACTGTGCAGTGCACTCATGCATTCATGAGCCTGCTAACAGTTCCACAAGGAGCCTGGGGCTACGTCGTCTTCCACCACTCCAGTCTAAAGGCAGCCATCCCAGGACAACAGCTTACACATCCATGGCACACCATCTGGGCTCCCCATGTGACAGAGCCTGCTGTGACTGCCTTATCACTTCGTGATACTGTCTGTGACATGATATGCCCCCCTGGATGACTGGCCACCAACCAGCGTCTCTGCACCCCCCAGGACCCTCCCTTTCCCTAGAAGCTCCTGATGAGCCTCTGAGGCCCCCATGACATGCGTGGACCCTTAATGAAGCTCTGCTGCTAGAAAAGGGGCCTGCTGCTGGGGTCGCTGCGCTGATTGAACCCTTAATACCCAGCACCACCTACCTCCAGTACTTTTTCCAAGAGCTGAGCTGCCTGCTGCGCACGGGCACCTCCTGCTGGTACCCCACTGCCTTTGGATGCGGCCTGCCGCTGGGGCGCGCCTTTCTGTGTGGTGGCGCTGGCGGCTATGCCGCCCCAAGTGTCCTGCAGCGCCCGGAAGTGCCGTGTCTGCAGGCAGATGCCAGAGGGAACTGGGTTGCTTGCGGCCTACTTAAATTCATCACTGCAGCACAGATGTAAGAGATGTGCTTCTAACTCGCACTTCACGTACCTGCCTGCCTGAAGTGCTGCACATTTGTAGGTTCAGTCTGGAGCATTGGTACCTTTGCATGCTTGAATTCTTGAGCAAGGGCGCACCTGCCCTTGCCTGTGCATGACCTAGGTATGCAACTTTCTTCACGTGTGCATGGTGCACGGTATGTACCTCTCTTGGTGTGCTCAGGTGCTTGCCATGTACTGTGCCTTACATCACCGTACAGGAGAAGTAAATCCCCGCACTTAAATAACATGTTTTGCCCTGCGTGGTGACTGCGTGCTTGTAATAATAAACTTAGTGCTTGAGTGCGTGGTTGTGTAGAGATTGTTCCTATATACCAAAATTTGACCAGGACCCCACAGCCAATCACAGCAGCGCTGGTAACCAAGGCGCGCGCACACACGCACACACACCACACACACACACACACACACACACACACACACACACACACACA
>QAXF01000810.1:33175-45413 GCA_004335645.1 Dunaliella sp. WIN1
ACACACACACACACACACACACACACACACACACACACACACACACACACACACACAGAGGTGTTGTCCTCATGTATGGATATTCAATGCATTCTCAAAGCTACCCTATCCATGGATACTGACACTGCCTCCTATGTCATTGTGAATAATCACGCTTCACTCCTTTCCCTGAGAACACCCATCCAAGGTTCTTGGGAGATTGCATTCTGTCCGGGCTGGGAATTTACAATCAGGTGTTAATTAGTTTCTGCTTCAGCTTAGCTGCCCTTAAATGCAGGTAGAGCTCAATAAAAATGCTCAACCATACACACAGGATTGTGGCAGGGTAGGAGGTTTCAACTTCACAATACCTATCTGCCATGAGGCTGCTGAGTGCTGCTGTGATGTGGGAGAGAGAGAGACACTGGGTTGCTGTAAAACATGGCCAGGGGCATGCCCCCTGACCTGAGTGGCCAGGGAGACACATTACACAAAAGGAAGGAAAGCTGACTGTCAAATAGAAAAGAGAGAGCTCATCAACTAAAAGGAGATATCATCAATCACAGTCTAACAGACTTGGACCCCCCCCTCAAGACAGGCCAATGCAGTAAAATGCACGTAACACCAAATTTGCTTGACACCCACCCCCAGATGTTCTCTTTGCGCAGAGAGTACGCACCTTTATTTCTCAGACAGGGCCTAGGGATGTGCCGTGTCTGCTTTTTACACCAGAACAACAACAAACTAAGTCATTCTCTTAGTGAGCTACTTTCATGATCAGGCTAGCCGCACATCTTGTCTGAAGGCCTTATCCATGTAATTCTTTTCTGATGAGTGGCTGCATAGAAAGAAACCTCTGTCTTGGATGCTGTTTAATGGTAATGCACTGATGCAGCGTCCAGTACCACAATGAGCCCAGTGGCCCAGTAGTGCACTCTACGCGTGGCTGCTTATCAGTGCTTGAACTCTGAAGTTGCTTGTAAATTATAGAAACAATTAGAGGCTACACAAGCAAAGTTTATTAGCTAGGATGTGAAATTATTATCAAAGAATACACGTTCTTTGCTGGCATTCATGCTAGTCAGATATGGGCCATTCCTTTATTAAGACAAGACCCTGTGTAATGATAGCTTCTGGCAGTTCTACGGACATGAAAGTTGTATATTACAATGTAATTACTCCTTTTTGGTGTGTCATTGAGACAGCAGCTACTTTGCCAGAAAATTACTGGCTGAGCTCCAGGTATGCTGAATGTTGGCCCTCCCATATTTCTTTGGTTATGTAGTGGTATTCACGCCCAGACCAAGTGGCTTGGATGGAGAATTCAAACTCAGAAATGGAGATCTGAAGAAAAACTGGTTGGCAAAACTGGTCTCAGATTCTCAGATGGTGGGCTGGTTGGTGAGATACAGGGGAGGGGTGCCCAGACAGAGATCAGACTGCCTTCTAAAAAACACGTGGAGCTCCAGATGAATGGCCAAACGCTTTGAGAAGAAATTAAAAAGTCATTCTGCAAAAGTCTTATAGGCCTTTGTCCCCTGGTCACATGTTTCGATGCCCATGCAAGTTTGGGCCTGCTGCCCAAACAAAAGTCCTGCTGGCCCGAATCCGAGGGGTCAAAGTAGTTTATTACAATGCATAAAATAATGTTGTCGGTCCTGGAGCGCCGTGGTGCAGCAGCAGCGGAGGAGTGAGCCGTTCACCGACTGAGACAGCTCATTGTGCCCTGCTGGAGCCCGAGGTAGGCAAAGGCCGGACCTCCCTTGCACCAGAGATGAACAATAAGATGTGTTGCATGATTGCATCACTTCAGCTGTCTGTGTGAAGCTGCATGCGTAATTCTGGACAAGACAGTCTGTGACAGCTGCATGCAGCGCGCACACAGAGCCACGCACAAGGCATTCTTGCATGAGATTCTTACATCATGACTGATGATTAATAAAAATCATGCATTTGGCGCGTTGGAGCAGCTGCTCATGCACCTTAATTGTTCATGCGCAAACGCTGTCACCAAATGCATGTGCCTGAGCCAAACACAACACGCTGCACTTTTCTGTGCAGGCTCAGCGACAGTGGGCAGGCCTGGATGCACAGATTGACTGTGCAGAGTGGCTGGGCAGTGCGGCCTGCGCGCACACAGCTAATTGAGTGGGAGTGGTTGTGGGTGTGGTTTGGAGTGTGCGGGACGCCCTTCCTCGGCGGTCAATAGAACCTAGATTTGACTCTGGCGTGTAGAAAAAATGTGTGGGCATCTTTTGCATTCGCTTTTACATGAATCCATCAGGATCCATGCACACACATAACTGCCCTCCCCACGCTCAAATACACCTAAAAACTGAGCACATCCCTACCTGCAGACACCCAACCCGCCACACGCTCGCAAAACTCTGCAGTCAGCCCCTCAAGCACATCATGCTGGACCCCCATGCCGAGTTTGGTGCCAAAACATCCAGTGTATGCGCACTTAGTGCACCAGAACCTACTTCCAGGGCCAAGACATGAACAAAATAGGACCCCAAAGTTAGGTGAATTTCAAAAGTTGGCTGATCCGCCCAGCAAGCACATCGTTGGAAAGCTGGCGTTAACATGACTTGTTTTGCACTGTTTTTTGCAAAGAATGGCCGCCTGGATGGCCACTGGCAGTTGCTGGCCCGAACGTGCTTTTTTTGCCCCAATTTGCCGCATGCAACAGTGGTCTAAGATGCTACAGGTCCAACTTCCTTATGTTTTTCAGCCTGCTGCCTTAACTAAGTTTGCTAAAACCACTGACCAAGTTTTGAGCTCACAAGACAGCATTCCACGTCTTTTCTTGTGCCTTTTTTGGAGGAAAGGTGCCAAAAACGCATGAAACCCTTGCAATAATGAACATAGAAGACCTGGCGCTTCTTCACATTCCTCCATTTTTGTTGCAATACATGCTAATGAGTGATGCACAACCAACTCGACAGAAATGGTGAAGTTTGGAGCCGTGGTAGGCTAGTTATGTGTAAAAACACGTGATTGAGGCAGTGATCTGAGATTGGGGCGGCCCCAGATCGCCCCCTGGGCAAGTTTTCCAGATTATAAGTATGCAGCCCCTAATGTTTAGCTATTGAGTAGCAAAACACAAATTTTAGTCCAATCAGCGCAAGTGATTTTGGGTGCTGATCAGCTCGAGCTCAGCTCAAACCTCTACTGTGGATGCCCTGGCCCATTATCGAACTCAACCCTAAGTTAAACAATAAGTTGCTAATCCAGGTTCGGTGTGCTTGCTTCAAGACCTAAAGTTTAGGTCTAGCTGTTGTGCTTTAGGTCTAGCTTTTTGGCAGCATATATCTTTCTAGTGCGTTAATTTTGTGGTTCGAGCATTTGCTGCCTTTTTGGCACTTTCTTTGCCCCTTGCCAGTTTGTTGGTCCGAAAGTCGCTACTCCGGCTAGACCTTTGAACTAAATTGCGTATTAGCGTCAAAACAGATCAGGTTGATGCCAACAACTCAATTTCAAGTTCCAACTGCCAGTGCTGATCCATTACGAAAGTAGAGGCATGAGGTTTGCATGAAGTTAGGGTACTCACCGCCATAAGAGAACAACATTGCCGTCAACAAGCATTTTAAAACATAGTTGGAGGGGTCTAAAGTGCACTTAATCAACAATCATTGGCGAGGGGTAATATCACTAATTTACAATGGGCACCTCACCCGGCATGGCGGATTGGCCATGATTATAGCCATGATTATGGAGGTCTCAACACTCTTACAGCTTACCACCGATTAATTGACAACTCTCAATTTGGCAAGCATGATCACTTTGCTTGCCCGAGATTAAGCCGAGGAAACACACCTGAGATTGCACACATGTCGTGCTCTGCAGACCAGCCGAGCACTGTTGAGCAGCCAACTTGTAGCAGCGGCACTGTGCTGTGACTGTGGCACCTGGTTGGTGCACACGCTGAGATCAGGGGCTTCTTGGCACACAGAGTTGCTCTGTGCACAAGTCAGGTGCCTGGTACGCGCTCTACACTAAACACCTGCAGAACCTTCAGCACACTTTGTGAAAAAAAGCCAGAAACACCATGTGCCCATCACACAGGACCTGCTGACCAGTACCCCAGGTGATGGAGTCTGCTGAGAAACTATTCGTTGAAGGGCCACTGCTTCTACTAAACCAGTACTCTTCCCGAGAAGTGCCAAACGCTGCAATCCGTGACACACTGCCAGGTCCATTGCGGTAGCAGAAAGAAGCAGCAACGTCAACGAGGGATGACTTGGGGAATGCTTGGCTTTCACTTAGAGTAAGAAACACAAACAAGCTTCCATTTTGCAGTTTCAGCCCTAATTTGAAGAAGGCACCTCTGGCATAGAAGGTGGGGCTAAACAGCTCTTTATCCCCCAGACCCTGAAATTCTGCGCTTGGCACCCTCCACTCAAATCGCGCACGTGCCCTTGCTGAGCTAGCAGGCACGGAGCCCGCTCGTGGGCTGTGAAACCAGGCGTCAGGGAGATAAAAGAGGAACTTTTTGGCTTGTGCCACAGTCTTGTTAAGGTCTGTGGAGGAGGAGAGGATGGTGCTCAGCTGAGACAGACCATAGCCGTCCTGGAACCAGTCCAGTTTAGGAAGAGCCTGCAAAACCAGACATTGGTAGAGACCAGTTGAAGTAAAGCAGGAACTTGAATACAATGTTGCTAACATAGCATTCTTTCAGCTTGACGTACCACAGCTAAGTACCTGTGCAGGGAGGAAAACATGCTTCGCAAATCATAAGTCTACGGCACCAATTTACCAGCATTTGTGCACATCAGTCTACAAGCATTTGCGCACAGCATTAGTGATTAAGAAGAGCGTGCTTTGCTGATTGTCAAGGCTGGGACAAAGAAACTATGTAGGTACACCAGAATTTGTTGTAGGAACAGCGGAATTTGCACATCCGGTAACAAAAAGTGCTTCATCAGAGGTCAAAGCTTAAACAGGCATTCATACACAAGTGGTCAAAAGGAACCTTACGTCAGGTCAACTATCAAGGCTACATGATTAACTCACCTGCATTCGCGCGTATCTGGTGAGGTTAGAAATGCGCAAAAGGCTGGACAGCTGCTTAAGATCCTCCTCACTTGCAAGCTGGCCCTGCATAGACGGGCGGCACATGTACCAGAGTAACGCCAATGCCAAATCCAGCTTCAATAAGTGCATGCAACAAATTAACATGGTTGGGCATAGGGTACAAGCGGGGAAGCATTACGAGTGAAAGACAAGAAGAAGCACTTAGATGACCGTGGTTGCTTGCATATGCAGGCATCAAATCAAAATCCTCATAGCTCCGGAAGTATGCCTAGGTGACATGGAGATCATGGTTGTTTATGGATGCTCGTTAAAGGATGCACGTATACTGCCAGTATTTTTTAAAAAGGGCACACGTCAAAAGGCATGCAGGTACAGGCATTGCTACATGAAGTTGGGGGACTATCATTGCGCACGCGCCTGCATGCATTGCAGGGTTAGTACACACATGTAAGCAGGGTTCTAGAGGGTTACTGCAGAATTGCTTACCCTAGATCCACATCCACAAGAAGAAGCACTTAGCTGACCGTGGTTGCTTAAGGATGCTTGTTCATGGATGCACCCGTGCTGTCAGTAGTTTTTTTGCAAAAGGACACGCGTCAAAAGGTACAAAGGTACAAGCTTTGGTTCAGAGCAAAGTAAGGGGGTGATCAATGCAACCGTTTGCAGACATTGCAGGGTTAGTACAAGCAGGGATCTAGAGAGTTACTGTAGGTTCACTTGCACTAGATGGGTCGTCAACAGCTTTTGCAGAGTCTGGTGTGCTGCAATGCTAACAACCCACCCGAGCCCCACTACTAACTCTCTCTCTCTCTCTCTCTCTCTCTCTCTCTCTTTCCATTTGCTGAAGGAAACTTCTAGCTCCATGTGCCACTGTGTCCCCCATTACTTCAACCCACCTGTACCCCCATACTTACTCTCTCTTCACTTGTTAGAGAGAGCTAGGTAACTCCTAGCCCCATGTGCCACTGTGGCCCCTATCCCTTAAACCATTATATGCAAGTATATGGAGCGTGTTTTGATGCCTAGAAAGCTCTCCCTTTTAGCGTTACCCTCATCCTAATTCCTGGCATTTATGATGCAGGATGTCGGGCTGCCTGAAGGTCGAAGAAAGGCACTGAAGCACCAGCTCTATTAACCCTTCTCACAGCACCAATTGGTTTCAGCATCCCTGATAGTGGCTGGGAGACTCAGCCACATGTTTTGAGATCTTCTGAGGCAGCTGCTAAGCAAACATGCTCCTTTACACTATCAAATTACATATGAATGGTCTACCAGTACTGTGGTGTAATGGTGCACATTTGTAAAGAAGGAGGCACGCCTTTGCAACGCACCCACTCTCCAGCATTCCAGTACGTCACCAGCACCAGCACATCATTTTCAATGCCTGCAAGCTGGTCCGAGGCCATCCACATCTTCACAGCAGTTGGGCACAGCTCACAAAAAGCCTTCCGCTTTGCCTCCTCGGTGATCACCAGGTGCATGTCACTGAAGTGCCTCAGCAGCCATGCCAGGCAGGTTTCCTTGACCTGCAAGCATGTGCGGGCTCATGAGTTTTAAGCACTTCCTTGTGAAGTGAGCTTACACATCACATTGTTGTGAACAATACACGTACTTGAAACAGGGGATCTTTCTTCATTGCTAGTACGTAGTAACGATTCATGCCTCATGAGGCCAACCATTTGTTTGGAGGCAAAGAGATATTGTACTTGCCAATTATTCAGAGCAAAGTAATGTCATACACCGCCAACTACAAAGGACAACAGTGACTGCTAACAGCACAAAGCATGTCCAATGCTGGGATCGAAGCTGAAAGAATGCATTGACAAACCTCTTTACGTGGAAACAAGCGGTTTTAAGTTTGACATAAGTCTTGAGGTCACCTACGCCATGCCTGAAGTGTGGATGGTGCTAAATTACATGCGTGTCATTGCATTATACAGTACAGGAGTTCCACATTCGTGATATTCATGGGACGATCATGAAGCCAGTGGTTACCAGCAGCATTCGCATCTATACCATTTGAGATCAGGTCATAGTGGTCACAACATTGGCAGAAGGCAGACACCTAGTCTAAATTAGATATGCAGCAGCAGCCTGGTTTGTCATTCACGAGCCTGTGCTTCGCAGTAAGCCAATAATAACATTAGCGCACCAACTCAATATGGCATGCAGCAAACTGCAGTCCCCCAAGTCAGCTGGACTCACCCTGATGACTGAGAGTAGCATAGCAGCAACAATCACACTAATTTCGAGATGAGGAAGACAGCCATTACCTTGTCAAATGCTGGGGAGCTGCGTACAGGCTCAAGCAGCCCTTCCAGCATGGTGTTGATGTCTTGTGAGTTAAGGGTCTCTACTTCTTGCTGGGCCAGGCCAGACAGGCACAGCTTGGTACAATCAAACGCCATCCACTCGTTGGTCCACTTCAGCATCTGCGTTCCGCATGTGAAAGCATCAGTGATTGTTTGCGAAGGGTAAGAGAGTTGGAAGTTATAATCATACTGGATCTGCAATGGTAATAGTAGCAGGTACATCACCTTTACATTTGGGTGCTTTGGGAGGTAGAACTAGCCGTTATAAGAGGGTGCGCTTGGCGACTATTTGGCACTTGCCAACATCAGTTGCTCTGTAGGGGCTGCCCAAAGCTAAACATGAACAGTGCATTCACACCCATCATCTCCAACCTGTCGGAGACACATTTGTCTTATGTATCTAACCGCAGCAATTCAAGTTGAGGCTCAATCTGCCAGTTACTCTTGGTGAAAAAGTATCTTACTTGCTGACTATTACTCAAATTGTTGGGGCGACACCAGTTCCTTAATTGCTTCAATGAATGTGACCAAAGCATATGCGCCAATGTAAGATGCTTGTAAAAGACTAGCATATACAGCTGCATGCCAAGGTATGACTGCCAGCAAGCTCTGCCAATGCACAGCCTAACATACTCACTGACAGCTACCAGTCACTTAAACTTGTAGCAGGGAGCTGACCCTACAACATTGCTTTGGTTGTTGATGTCATCAATCCTACAATTCAGTGAGCTTATGCACCCTTGCCTCATGCTTGAGTGAACAAAAGGAGCACCTTGCTGATCAGTGTCACCCACGAACAGGCCTCAGAGGTGGAGGTCTCCTTCTCAGGCAGCTTCATGAGGTACAAAGTCCTGACAGTTTCATGCGCAGCCACCAAGTCGTCAGCATCCTCATACACTATTTTGACCTGAAGAAACACACACAGGGGTGAAAGGCATACATTTTGATTGAGCAACATGGAACAAGCCTCGTTGAATTGTACGTATTTGTACAGGTTTGCCTAAGTTTGGCTCTTTTTCCTGGTCAGCCCTAAGCAATAAAAGCTGTTGCCTAACATATAATTACAGCTGTTGCCGTCATTGCACCACTTCACTGTTCATAGATCAGTACTCTCGCCCCTATCCTGAACAACTGCTTAGTTGGGCAAGACTTGCCCCAAAGTTCCTGCTGGATCTGTCATAGGACGCTCAAGCAAACCATATCTTTCCTCAAGTACTTGATATCAGAGCTCAATCAAGTCGAGGCCTTGTCGGGATAGCCTCGGGGTAATCATGCACATCATAACTTTGAAAGACCCTCACGCTTCCAGTCTTGTGGGTAATCTGTAATGCCTTGCCTTATACAACTAATTAAAATTGCTTGCACATCTAATCAGACCTTGAATAATAAGTAAAGTTCATAGACGTAATTGGTAAACATTCCCAGGGCCGGAAATATTTAGACGACTCCTTCCCTTCACAGTGAGGTTTGCAAAGGCAACATCTGCTTGGCCCCGGATCTAGGCCAGGCCTGTTTGATACCCCAACCATGCGTGATCTGTAGCTCATGCATCCTGCTTAAGGCCCTCTATTGTAAAGTGGATAGGCATCACTTCTGTACTATAACAGCAATCTCGACCAAAAACTCTTTTAGTGGCTGCGATCTGGAGATTAATGGTGCCACTACACCAAGGCAGAGTCTAAGACCTGTTTCCTCTGATCCATTGATTGAGACACCAGTGGCGGAAGATGCAACACATGAAGCGTGCTCACCTGCGGCCTATCGCCCTCTATCCACCGTGCAAAACAGGATTCAAAAAATTCAGAGGATGCAGCGAGCACAATGCGGTGGCCAGGCATCTGGGTAGCCTCTGTTTCTGGTGCTGGCTGCTCATCTGCACGCATTGTGGAAGTCATACGAGTTTGCCAACAATTTCACTAGTACTTGCTATGAGCAAAGGTCGTATATGGACACCGGTGCTGTTCAGCTGCCTCCCGACAATTGCAGGAAGTCAGCGCGCTAGTGCGTTGCTGATTACCTACCTTCATCTGCCTTCCGCTTCCTGCCAGTAATTGCTGCAGGCTGCACACGAGAGAAGGCTAAAGTGCAGTCAGAGTACTCCTTAGTCTCCCACGCCTGCAATTCCAGTACACGGTAAAGCAACCTGGATGCTTGCTGAAACGCATCCGTGGCATACAAGTAGATCCATCTGTGGTGTGCGTTGCAATGACAGCACATGACAGCAAGCTCACTTATTCTGAAGTAGAAGACATTAAGATGACTACGATTAACAGGTTATTACAAGGATATTGTTCGCTTTCACTGGCAGAATTGTATTTATTATGGGCTTGTGAGTGCTTTTAAAAGAGATACCGTTCACAATCGGAACGAACAATGTTTCCTTAAAACACACGGCTCCGTTGGCGCGGGGACCTGGTCACTTACACCTGGTGATACAACCTAATCTAATTGCGCCGGAACTTAATTTTATGGCGCAAAGTGCAGGCAGCAAGGAGCAATGATCTGAGCCTGCGCACCCTGACCCAAACACTGCACGCTGACTCTGTGCACCCTGAACCTGTGAATCCTGTGCAAGCAATGCAAAATGCAGTAATGGTAATGGACAGCGCACTCACAGTGCAGTGTCAGCAGCGTGCGCATACACAGGGCAGGGAGTGCAGACTGTACACACACTGTGCAAGGAGTGCACACACCGTGTGCACTCAATGCAATGGCAATGCACACTGCACACACTGTGCTGGGGCTGCAGTGTGCGCACACAACGTGCGTGCAATGCAATGGGCATTGTAATGCAGCGTGCACACACCCTACACAGCTTGCACTGTGCACACACTCTGTGCAACGCCAGTGCACACTGTGCACACACCCTGTACACGGGGTGCAGTGCTCACAGCGGGGTACTGAGACCCCGTGCGAAGAATGCTGTGTGCCCGGTGCAGCGTGCTGGGTGCCTTGGATACCCACCAGATATGCTCCAGAAGCAGCGCTTTCCCTCCTTCCCTCCATTTGCCTCCTTCCCTCCATTTGCCTCCTTCCCTCCATTCCCAGGCAGCACGCGCAAGGACGCCGAAAGGGATGTGACAGCCGCGCTGCAGCACACCCGTGCTTACACCAACGCTACAGGGAGCAGCCCAAAGTAATAATAACTAATTTGCACTGCCCGTCCGAGGGAGCCCACGACCCTATTACCCAGCCAGTCCCGCCACCCCTTTCGTAATCACGCGGCAGCAGGGGACCTCCGCAAACTGCTCCTAGGCGAGCCTGACCAATCCTTATGCCCTGGCTTCGTCCACAGATCGCGACCTCGTAGACGCTGCTTCTGCAGAGTTAGGGTGTTCGCCTCAAATTACGCATCTGTTTCATATCATGTAGAAGAATAGCGCTCTGGCGATGCATTAATAATAGCGGACAACCAAACTGAGAGAGAGTTGGAAACTCGTTGTGAAACCCACAGTCAATAATACACACACTGACACAAGATAGTACACTAGGTACCAAATTTCAACACTCCCCCTTAGTGTTAGAGGTACAACTGGAATGCAGGCTGAAACAACACAGACACAGTTCAAGCTGCAAAGCAGTTTGCACACAAATACAGAGGTTCAGAAACACACGCAAGAGTTTGCAGGTAAGCTGCAACTCTTACTAGCAAAAGGTCTGACTGAGAATAAGCATCCTGTCACAAAAACTCAGATGTTGCAGTTGGCAACGTTCATGCACATGGGTAACCAAGCTTGCAGGTTAAGCCTGACACTCTAGAGATTATACCTTGCTGAGGTAAATCTCGTATAAGTCATGCATTAGGATGCCCTGTAGGTCGGTCAACTTGCCTACAAGCATCGCCAAGTAAAGCCCTTTACTTTTAGACTACAGCCTTCTTGCTGGTTTGAAGCTATTACTTAGCTGCTAGCGGTGCCTCTGTCGAGCCTCTACGATGCTCAATGTCTGAAATGCCCCTGTTATGCTGCTACTGCCGGCCTCTTTAGCGCCTTAAAAGCACTAATTAGTCGGTGATGTAAGCGTTCCTTCATACTTGGCAGACATCTGTGGTTGTTACGTGAGGACATGTATCGAGCAAATGTAAATTAGAACATGTGAATGCTTACTGCTGCGCAATACGTTGATTGTGTTGCCATAGTCAAGCCAATAAAATGTTAGTTAATGCAAGACCCAGCGCAGGTCTGCATTTTGATTCTGGGGCATGCAGGAAGGTTCCCTTGCGACGACCTTGGCGCAAAGTTGGCCGAGCTGTTCGATTCTAAACGTCAGTCCTAGTCATGCAAGGAGGCTTGGACCTGATGGGAGGGAATGCTACGTGGTTATTCATGGACACATACTGCGCAAATAAAATTTATAACACTCGAGTGTCTACTGCTGCACGTTATAACCCTGGTACTTACCCTGGTTAAAGGGTCTCCTCCTTTAAGCTGTGCCACCTTGTAAGCAGGTACAGCTATGCAAGTGCATACTTAGTCTTAGCTGTTTTTGCCTTCTTTCTTTACCTTTGGTCCTTAGTTGCAGGCATCCTCTGCTTCAGCTAAGCTGCCCTTGTAGGCAGGTACAGCTATGGAGTTCTAACCTAAACACAAGAATTATAAGTTATTTGACTGGGCTGCCTCGTAATGAGGTACAGCTATGTACCATTCCCCTGAGCATTGCCCCACGTGGCACAGCCCAAGAGCGCGCACCCAAATTTTGGGCCAGAGTTTAAACAAAAGGACAGGTTAGAGAAGGAAGCGTCCCTTATGCTGCCTAGTTCACATTCCCCCACACATCCGGCATATCATGACGGAAGAGAACGCAAACCAGACCTTCCTTGCTCAGTAACTACATGAAAGGGCAAAAAAAGAGTATAGGCTCAGTATCTATCAAACTGCATGCAATGTGTGTGTGTGTGTGTGTGTGTGTGT
>QAXF01000810.1:45463-64275 GCA_004335645.1 Dunaliella sp. WIN1
TGTGTGTGTGTGTGTGTGTGTGTGTGTGTGTGTGTGTGTGTGTGTGTGTGCCTAAACTGGTAAATCTATCAAAGAAGGCCTCAAAACATCATTGTAAGCTCAAGAATGAGGTCCTGAAAGAGGTGACACCATGCCATGGGCGTCCATATCAGATGCTTTGCCGCAGGGTTCTTAAGATGCTGGTACAGTGAATTGCCATATTACCAGTAGGCTAGCCAGCTCCACCCTTGTGCAGCCGCTTCCAACGTCTGACTAAGGTCCATGCCGTTATGGACGTCACAGGAACACGCCCTGCCTCTCATGCAAATTGATAAGCAGCTACTTGCCTTCCATGATAGGCCAAGCTCTGTAACTTTGTCAATGCTCATGATCACGGATACCCAGTTCCCTCTAGTTACACGTCTTGCATGGTGTGTATTCTGTGTACAAATCAGGTCAACCCTTATAATATTAATCTGCCTTCCAATGCAGAGCCTCAAGGCAGGCCCCTACAGGTGCCATCACTGTTTGCCAGGGTTCTGTTTACGCAAAGTAGGGGTAAGCTTGCGGCAATGTAGCGCAATAAGAGCGATTGAGGCTTCACTGTCAAAATAGGTCAAGTGCAGCCTCTCCAATGAACAGGCAGCTGTGGTCATGTGCATACAGAGCAGCTGATCGCATCTTATATACAACACGGCACTTCTTATGCAGCCTCACTGTGCCCTCTGGCAGATGTAGGGACGCAAGGCTGTGCTGCAGCCCCTGCGTGTCAGGGGTTTGGTATGCTGTGATGGGCGGTATGTAGATCTACATACGGATGATATAGATGATCGGTGACGGGAGGTGTCAGCGCAACAGCAGGTAGTGGTAGTTGGAGTCCAAAAAAACTTATGACACTGTGTGCAGTGTTTCCTCAGCAGCAGCAACCCTAACTAACACCTGGCTGCATTGTCAAAGTAAGGACCAAGGAATGCAAGCAGCATCACCGGTGTCAGCTTTAGCTCCAGCCTGCTTATCTAGGCATATTTCTCTGATTTCAAGAGTGCCATGTTGGGGAGACTTCGGATGGCCTTATTGTGAGGAGAAATAGCAGCTGGATAGCAGGAGCGTATTATGTATTTCGTGTGGGACGCTGAAATTGGTGGATGTAATGCGTCAATGATTTTGTAAGCACCATATGACACTGGGTACATTAGACAATATCTATTATATACAATATAGATATAATATTATAATATAGAATATAGATATCTCCTATAATAGGATATTTATATAGAATATATAGGTATAATATTATATCTATAATATCTAGACAATCATCTACAGTAGGAGCTGAAATATGATACTCAGAAGCTGCTCTCACAGACTTAGGCATCCTTCTACTCCTAGATCTGCAGCACAATACCGGGATGTCACTGAAATAATTTTTTCAGGCAAGCTATGCGCTCAATGAGCACCTTGCAGTAATGGCATGATGAACTTAGAAGGCAGCGCACAAGCAAGCCGGCGCATCAGCATATTTTTATTTGCCATCAATCAACACCGGTCTATATGGGTCAGTCAGGGACCCTGACACAGGGTCTTTTTTGAAGGTCAAGCGCAGAGATAACATGCAGGATCTGGCTAATCAGTCACCGAGTGGCAATCTGGTCTTGTTGGTTACCACCTTGCAGTCGGATGGTCCTGGCAAGTTAATATCCATTAATGTCCATTTGTTGTTCTATCTGCTGCACTGTTTCACAAGCATTCTATTACATTTTTCGAGTGCTATGACAGCTCATGAGTGCATCTTTTTTTTTGCACCTGCCCTGATTTTAAACTTCACAGTACTTCGTTGAGGTGGAGTCCTTCCAGTTGTGCTTTGATACTTTCTATTTGCTTAAGGCAGGCTCAACATCTACCCTTGTTTGCCTAATAATCTCTACAAGCAGTCGCCCGTTGTGACTGATGGCTTGTCCTGTAAATCTCAAGCTTCCACTCCCCCTAGGAACCCATTGTTTTGAAATTTTGATATCTTTATATCTTGACCCCTTTTTCTATGTTTTTACCCAGGGTTTTTAATATTTTGCATTTGCCCAGGATTTTATTACTTTGCATTTACCTTTTGTTTGTGCACATGTTGAAGGCTGGACACAGGAATGTGACAGATCCTCTAGAATAGGAGGCTTGCGCACGACGTCTGGCAGAGACTTTTCGATGCAGAACTTATTATTTCTGTGGTTTGCTGTGGCTGACCTGATGGCCTTCAAGTTTCATGCATTTCTTGCAGGTTTTGTTGGTCTTTGGCTGCAGACGTCTTCTACTTCAGCTAAGCAGCCTTTGTAAACAGGTACAGCTATGTAATGTAAACCTTATTACTCTGGTAGCTGATTAGAAGGCCGCCTTCCAAATGTGCGGCACAAGAAGGACTAGCAGTCTCTTTTGTGAGCTGTAATTGTAAGCAGATTCGCATGCGATTAAAAACTCAACTCGCTTTTCTCGTTCCCCAAGCCCTATATTGAACATCAACAGCACACTTCTACTTGCAAGCCCTGCAAACCTCACTCACGCTTGAAGCTGGTATATGCATCATGTTGCTCAGGCACGCAACCCTCCCAATCCTTACTCACCGAACACACTCGCCCCACGCTGAATCGTCATGCTGCTTGCTAGGGACAACATTCATAGTAATAACAAATAATAGGCCAGACACAAAATCAAATCAATAAGCTGAAATTTCCAGCTCGTTGAATGAGTCAGCATTCACTGAGGAAGGTCACTCATGAACGGCTCCTTGGGGAGGGAGGCTGCCCCAGAAGCCTAAAGCAGCTTTGCACCATAGGGGACCTGGTCTCTCATAGGAAGCATGTTATGCAGCAGCAGCAGGAGCATCAGCAACAACAGCAACATGAAGATGACCTCACAGCCATGAATGCCATATGGGAGTCCCTTCCCGTGTCATGGAGGCAGGTGGGTGCCACCCATGAAGGGAGGCTCCCCCCCAGACTCAGCACGCCATCTCTCTGCTGCTAGCGCACACGGCGAGGCACCGCGACCAGATCTCAGTCACGCCCCCCCATGGTGAGCAGCCCGCCCATACGCACGCCCAACACGCTCCTATCAGCCAGGAATCCCCATCATCTCCCCCAGCATCAGCACCCTGCTCGTACCCCTACGCCCCCCCCCCNCCCACTTATTGTGTCTACGCACGAAGCGCAAGGGGCTCAGAGCCTCCTGTCCAAGTCTTTCAGCGTGGCCAGTCTTACCTCTCTGCATCTCCAAGCAGCTCGGTCCTATATTCGGGCCGCGTGGCTTACATGCGCGGAGTTAGCAGTCACCCTCTCCGCTTCAGCTCTCCCTGCCCTGAACCCCCTCCCCGCTGCTTCCTCCCTCATCCAGCACCTCTCCAAGAGGATCCGTCGGGTTTGGAAGCTTCCATGGGAAAAAGCCGGGAAAGAGGGGTGGTGGAGGCTCATCCAGCACGGGGTGTTTGGAGCTGGAGGTGGTGGGGTTGCGTGGGTCAAAGGGGGGAGCTGCAAGTGTGGGTGGACACCCGCCGCTGCCGCCTCTACGACTACCCGTTCCTTGCAGCTCAGGGAGCATATTTTCTGGAATTGCCCAAAGCTAAGCATGAAGATTGCATGCATACCCATCATCTCCATCTTGTTGGAGACATTTTGTCTTATGTTTGTAACTGTAGCCCACCCTAAATTGAGGAGCAATCTGTCAGGTACTCTGGTGAAAAAGAGTCGTTTTGGTGAGAAACGCTCGAATTGGTTGGAAAAACCAGTTTTTTTATGACTGTGATCGATGCGTGTGCGCCAATGTAAGATGCTCATTCAAACAAGCGGATGAAGGTGCTTGCCAAGGTATGACTGCCAATGAGCTCCGCCAATGCACAGCCTGAAGTACGCATTGACAGCTACCAGTCACTTAAGCTTGTAGCAGGTAGCTTACCCTAAAGAATTTGCTCTGGTTGTTGATACCATCCATCCTATACAATATAGGCTATATTGCAGTGAGCTTCTACAACTGTGCCTCATGCTTGAGTGAAGAAAAGGAGCACCTTGCTAATCAGTGTCACCCGCGAACAGGCCTCAGAGGTGGATGTCTCCTTCTCAGGCATCTTCGAGAGGTACAAAGTCCTGACAGTTTCCTGCGCAGCCACCAGGTCACCAGCACCCTCATACTCTATGTTGACCTGAAAAGACACACACACGGGGTAACGGGCATATATATTGGTTGAGCAACATGGAACAAGACTCATTAAATTGTACATAATTGTACGGGTACGCTGAAATCTGGCTCTTCCCCAGTGAGCCATTGCAAAGCACGCCACGGATGGATCTTTAAGTCTGCTCTGAATGCGCCCAGGCTGCTTCACTCGTTGCGCTGGATTTGCAGGCATGGGAGACTAAGGGGTACTCTGACTGCACTTCTGCCTTTCTGGTCAGCCCTAGGTAATGGAAGCTGTTGTGTGTCCTATTAGCACAGCTGTTGCCATCCATAGGTCAGTACTCCTTCTTGTCTCATAGATCAGTACTCCTTCTTGTCTCATACATCAGTACTCTTTCTCGTCTTTAACCTTAATAACTGCTTAATCGGGCGAGACTTGTCCCAAAGTTCGTGCTGGATCAGTCATGAGGAATCTAACCAAACCAAATCTTCCCTCGTGCATCTAATGTCAGAGCTCAATCAAGTTGAAGCCTTGTCGGGTTAGCCTCAGGACATTCATGCACATCAGAAATTGCAGAAGACCCTCATACTGTTAGTGTTGTGGGTCATCCGTAATGCCTTGCCTTACATAACGGTATCAGACTTGCACAACTTATCAGACCTTGTTCATTATCTCTACTTCATAGACGTAATTGGTGACTAACACCACATGATGTGACAGGTGCATGCGTGATCTCTGTAGCTCATGCAACCTGCTTATAAGGCCCCATCTTGAATTAGATAAGCATCATTTCTGTACAGCACAATTTGACCAAAAGTAGTGAACACATCACATGAAGCGTGTTTACCTGTGGCCTATCTCCCTCTTTCCACCGTGCAAAACAGGCTTGAAAGAATGGAGAGGATGCCGCGAGCACAATGCGGTGGCCAGGCAGCTGGATAGCTTCTGTTCCTGATTTTGGCTGCTCATCTGCACGCATTGGGGGGAGTCATACAAGTTTGCTAGCGTTTTCTCTTGTAGCTACTATGAGCCAAGGTCGCAAATGGACATTGGTGCTGATCAGCTGCCTCCCGACAATTGCAAAACATCAGCGCGCTATTGCGTTTCTGAATACCTACCTTCATCTGCCTTCCGCTTGCTGCCAGTGATTGCTGCAGGCAGGAGAGAAGGCCAAATTGCAGTCAGAGCACCCTGTAGTCTCCCATGCCTGCAAATCCAGCGCAAAGAGTGAAGCAACCTGAGCGCATCCAGAGCAAACTAAAACATCCATTCGTGGCGTGCTTTGCAATGGCTCACCCATGCTAAAGGTAACATTCAGACGACTAAAATTCGACATGGTAATGTTCTTAAGTAGTAAATGTTACTTACTAACAATTGTCATCTGGTAAGACGAGTTATAGCTTGAATTGTTACTAACTGATTGCTTCATCTGGTAAGACGAGTATAGTTTTTGTATTATTTCAAAAAATAAATTGGTTGCTTTACCACCGCGCGTCTCCACCAAAAACGTTGGTCAAACAACTGTCAACATTACATCCAGGCGCACCACCCCAAACATGCCATGAGCTCTCATCCTTTGAACCCCTTCCCAACTGGGGATGACGCTGACATGGATTAGCAGCAACAACCTGATCCTCAGCACGCTGAGATCGCCCAGCAGCAGCATCAGCAGCACGCTCAACCTGCTGGCCATGGTGAGCCTCCTCAGCCTACACCTCAGCAGCTTGCTGCTATCACCACGCAGCAGCAGCAGCAGATGCAGCAGCAGTTTCAGGCACAGCATCAGCAGCTTGCACAGCAGCATCAGATCATTTAGCAGCAGCAGGCTGCAATGGCAACACAGCAGCCAGCGTATCAGAGCGCTCCGGCCATGCTGACCAGAAATCTGCAGACCGGCGCCGTGCCATTGTGCCCTCTCCCCATCTGGTGTGGAGGCAGGGAGAAGGACGCTGAGACCATGATCACTCTCCTGGACTCTGCTCGAGAGGCCGAAGGGGCTCTCAGCATCCAGCAAGAGCCAGCCCGCAATGCAGCTGTGCTCCTTCAAAGCTGCTCCAGAGAGCAGAAGGCACGAGAGCTCTTGACAAGCCTCAAGACAACCAGCCCAAACAGCTCTGTGCCAGATATCAAGCAAGCCTTCCTTGAGCGCTTCCGGTCTGAGGTGCGCACTCGAGCTGCAAAGGCCAGAGATGCTCTGTTCAACAGACAAGTCCGAATGGTTGGCAACATGTCTGTGCAGGACTACGCTAATTTGTTCAGGCAACAGATTGTGCATGCTCCAGAAATGCATGAGACTGATTGCGTCCGTTGGTTCCATGCTGGCTTGTCCCCTCAGCTCAAGCCTCAGTGCATTGTTGATCAGTCTGGCTATGACTTCACCTCACTTGAAGCCTTGATCAAATTTGCTGTTGGTCAGGAGAGACGCAATGTTTTCATCCAGCAAAATTCGCCTCGCTCTTTCTCTCGTCTGTCTTTTGCCCAAGGTCTGGCTGTGGAGGATCAGCCCCCAGCCAAGATGCACAGGGGTGACTCCACTTCAGCAGCAAGCATCAACTCTGCGCATGGCAGGGGCTCCATCCGCGGGGCTTCCTCTAGCCGCAGCAAGGAAATCAGCCAGCCACACTCTGCCACAGCCAACACCGCTCCTGCTAGCCGGGGCGGGGATGTCAGTGCACATGGTGGTGGCAGAGCAGGTGGGCGACCAGGAGGCCGAAGCAGGGCTCCGTGCACCACCTCTCAGGATGCCTTGACAACCACAAGGTTCAAGGATCTCACAGGGCGCAACCTATCTCAAGCTTAGTTCCACATCCTGAAGGCTGACGATGTATGTTTCAACTGCTTTCAGCAAGGACACCAGATCAAGCAGTGTGCAGGGCCTCCTAAGCCTTTGCCTGATGATCCTCCTGCTGCTTAGTAGGAATCGGCCCAAAGTACTTTGACGTGTGACCTAAGACTCTGGGGTCCTTCTCTAAACAGTGCCGGCTATCTTGACTTGTTTTCAGACTTGAAGCCTTTGTTATCTGGACCGCTGCCATTTAACTTCATCTTTTCCTGAGGACATGTCGTAAAAGCAAATGCTCAGAGTCCATCTGCTCAGCCCTATTCTCCGCTCAAGGCACAGTTTGCAGGTCACACAACTCTGATCTGTCTTCCTAAAAATCAGAACCAAACTGCCAGCATTGTTCAGGAGTATGCAAAGGCAAAGCACTCAGCTCATCACAGCACAGCTGCAACCTTCATAACACCATGCTTAATTTCCTTTCACTCCACTCTGCTATAAAACAAAGGTATGCAGCGCAAACGCTTCCTCAGTAAAGGTTTAACAAGTCCAAACATCCGCACGCCACTGCTGTTTGAAATTGCAGTGTACTCTGATGGTGAGTTGTCTCAGCCAAGGATGTCTTCACTTGACACCGTGGTAGCTTTACCACAGATCTTTCATGGTCAGCTTCTGACTTCCTATGCTCATGTCACATACCTTGCTGATTAAGGAGCAACGCATGCATTCTGCGCTCACTCTTTTGCTGTCAAGCACAAGCTGCCCAAGCGTCCATCAGGTAACATGCAGACAGCTAAGCTGGCAAACAACTCCTCCTCATTGCACATCCTTGGATCAGTCAGCACTCAGCTTCAGCTTGGGGATGCCCGCATCAGCTTAAAGGCATTCATCGTATCAGGTGAGACCGCAGCTTTTGACTTTATTCTGGGAGACACTGTTTTCAGTAAGTATGGGGCTGCTCTGCGTTACGATCCCAAGGTGCTTGAACTGCATGTTAAAGGCTTAAGGCACCTAGTTCCCAGTGCAACTTACCCAAGCTTCAGTAAGGCTGCAGTCATCGCAGACAGCAACCTTATTGCTCATGCTGCAAGCATAGTCATTGGTGCATCAGAGGCCAATTCTTGCATTGATGAAGGTGCAGATGTTGCACTGTTGTGGATCCGTCCACAATTTCATTTCTCTAATCCTCAGAAAGGCATGAATGCAGTTTCTGCTGCTCAGATCAACCAATCAGCTAACCAATCTGGCCCCTCAGAAGACCTTATTCCTGAAAATTAGCTCAGAGGAATTTTGGATAACTACAAAGATGTCTTTTCTGATGTTCATGCGGGTCTACCTCCTGACAGAGGAGGTGGCCACACCATTCCACTAGAACCTGAAGCAAAGCCTCCTTTTAAGCCCATCTACAGACTCAGTCCAAAGGAGCTAGAAGAGGTCAAGCAGCAAATCTCTGTTCTGATGGATGAGCAATGGATCCGCCCATCTGCGTTTCCTTTTGGTGCTCCCACTCTGTTTGTATCCAAAAAGGATGGCATGGTAATTGATTACAGATCTCTGAATGCAGTCACCATCCGCGACAGGTATCCACTTCCGCTTGCTGAGGATATCTTTGATAACCTCTCCAAGTCAAAGGTATTTTCTTCAAATGACCTGCAATCAGGTTACCATTGGATCCGCATAACACCTGAAGCCGCATAACACCTGAAGATGTTCCAAAGACTGCGTTCCGCACTCCATTTGGGCATTATGAGTTTAAAATGCTGTGCTTTGGTCTGACAAATGCACAAGCTACTTTTCAGCCAACCATGAACAAAATGTTTGCTCCCTACATTAGCAAAGTTTTGTCATTTACATTGATGACATTCTGGTTTTCTCCAAATTTGCTGAAGAGCACAAACAGCATCTGCAGCTTGTTCTTCAGATTATTCGTGAGCGACGTGTCTATGCCAATTTGCCCAAGTGTGAGTTGAACCGCTCAGAACTTGAATTTCTGGGTCACATTATATCTGTGCATGGTCTCCGTGTTGACCCAAAGGATATCAAAGCAGTCCAAGAATGGCAGACTCTATCTGATGTCACACAAGTTTGCTCTTTTCTTGGACTTACAAACTAATTCCGCACATTTGTGCAGGGGTTTGCAGCAATGGCCGCGCCTCTTGTCCACTTAATTCGTGCAGATGTTCCTTTTCAGTGGACTCGGCAACAAAAAGATGCCATTTGCTGTATAAAGCATGCACTCATCCGCACCTGTTCTCAAGCTTCCTGATCCAGATCTGCCGTATGAAGTCATTGCAGATGCATCCATCAACGGCATGGGCGCTGTTCTGGTTCAAGAAGGTCATCCGGTTGCCTACTACAGCCGCAAGTTTTCTCCCGCTGAGAGGAACTACACAACAGGTGAGCAAGAAGGGGAGAAAGGAAATGTTCTAGAGTACAATGATGAAGAAAAAGGTAGTGTTACTATGCTGCCAACCGAAGTTGCTGGAGCAGGGTCGAAAGGTCTATGTGCAAACTGTCCATGACATCCCTGCTCTTGCGCCCGAGCTGGTGGACATGGCGCACGAAAGTGCTGTTTTGTAATTCCTCTGTGTGGGTGGGCAATATGTGCTGTCGATGCATTGATGTTAGTGTCATGCGTTTCATTTCAGTGACCCCTCTCCCGCTCCTGTGCACACAGATTCAGCGCAACCTTCCCAACATCATAGAGTGGATGGAAGAAAAGCTGCAGCGCCGAGTTTGCCTGACCGAGCTGAAGGTGCTCTACCTTTCCACCGGGCTGCTCTTGATGGACATCACGGCAATAGCTGACGACATCGAGCTCCACCATGACGGGGGCAGGGGGACGTCTCAAGAAGTGCATCATGCCGCAAAGAAAAACCCCGAGAAGGTAGGGTCCTGGTGTTTGCGAGCAGCTGTTTTCCTTCCTCTCAATGCAGCTGTTGTATTCCAGATCCTTTTTCCACAACATTGGTGCCCTGCTCAACAGTGACCATTACAGCAGTGAACTCATGTTGACAAGAACTGCACTGTTCCACAATGCGCAGTATGCCAAGAAGCTGGGAAAGCGGCACCCTACCCTACCCATCATTGCCAGCTTCGGGGAGGGGCCCAACGCAGTGGCCAAGCACCTGAACCCTCAGCACCACCGCCTGCACCACAGACCCCTGTGCAACACCTCCACCACAGCCCTCCACAAGAGCCTGCTGCAGCTGGCCTCCACCACTCCCGAGCAGCAGCCAAAGCAAAAGCTTGATGACCTGAAGCAGATCTTCCTCAGAGGGGGGGTTCCTCAGTCCAAGCTGGGCGCTATGCCTTCGTGGGCGGACGTGCCCAAGGAAGCACGGCAGGGGGCGGGCAGCAATGGTGGCAAGAAGGGTGGCAAGAACCAGAGCAAGGAGGCCAAGCAGAAGGGTGGCCGCAAAGGGATAGGGAACACCAGTGCGCAAACCCCTACCAGGGACGCAGCCCACGCTGCAACCAAAGAGGTGCGGAATCAGAGGATGCGCAAGTATCGGCAAAAGTTGCGGCAGCAGCAGCAGCAGCAGAAGAAGAAGCCTACCCCCAAGAAGCCCAAGCCCGCCCCCAAGAAGACTGCTGGTGTGCAGAAGCACAAGGCTGCCCCCAAGAAGAAGGCAGCTGCTCTCAGGAAGTAAGCGCTGTCATGCGCTTGCTTCCCCCTTGCTTGCTTCAAACAGCAAGCAAACAACAAACGGTGTTTTTCAACACCACCATCCACTGTTGGCTACTACTAGTAGAGAAGTAATAGTAGAAAAAAAGAAGGAGAGAGGAAAAAAGGAAAGTCGTTCTGTCGCAGTCCTGAAGGTAAAGGTACGTTTAAGGTCTATATAACGTTACATAGGAGAATTTGCCTACATTGGCAGCTTAGCTGAAGCAAAAGAAGGTGACAACAACATAGCCCATGGAGATCAAGGAATGGGAAAGGTCCCTGCTGGAGTCATCCCCCCTGACCTCCCAAGCTGAGAGGTACAAAATGAACCTTATTATTAATGAAGTTTACTGTTTGTACAGCAGCAGCTTGCCCAGCATGATGCACTCTTGCAATGGCGTTGCTATCTGGAAGGTCCAGAGATTACCCTGGTTATAGACCATAATCCGCTGGTCTATCTGGTTTCTCAGCCACTTCTCTCACGCAAACAGGCGAGATGGCTGAATGTTTTCCTCCCGCTTCAACTACAAATGGGTACACCGCCCAGGCTGGGGTAATGTTGCTGATCCTATGTCTCGCTAAACTGCAATGAACTCAGCAACTCTCTTTAATCTCAGCAATCCTCACAACACCATCTACAAAGCCATTCTGCAAGGCTATGAGCTTGATGAACACTTTTTGGATCAGAATGCGATAAAAAATTATCAGAACTCAGAACTTCTCTCAGGGACGATGACAGAAACTCATGCCTAAATCAATGGGCCCTTTTTCTGTCATCAGAATGGTTGGTCCTGTTGCCGTGAAGCTCAATCTGCCCGAGCACATGCGCTGTCACAATGTGTTTCATGTTTCTCAGGTCAAGCCCTACCGCATCCTTGAAGGCAAAGAGCCAGCATATTCTACTCTGTTGCTCTCATATGACACTGGTGGCACCCCAATCTGGCAACTGGAAAAGATTGTTCAGCATCGTCCTGCATCAGTGCGCAGGAACCAGATCAAGTTCGAGTACAAGGTCATGTGGGTCGGCCTCCCAGAGGTGGAAAATTGAATACATCCTTGAAGATGACTTTGTTGATGGAGGACATGCAATCAGAGAGTACTGGCGCTTGCGTGGTCTTGAGCCACCTTCAAGGTAAATGCATGAAGGCATGCACTCTCAGAGGGGGAGCAATTGTAACGACGCAGGTCGTAATGAATTAAGAATAAAATCACAGAGGGGGCTGACTGAACAAACGACTGGGAATGTGACTTTATCGATATTAATCGTGTTTTTATACTGAAAGTAGGTGCGCAAAAAAGTTTTGGGGTCAATCGGATGTCTGGGTGGCCCGTTCTGGGAAACAGCCTCGATTTTGGCATAGATCAACCCATTCTGCGCTCACCACGCCCACATTTGGGGTCAAAATTCAATAAAAACATAATCCGGGCATTTCTTACATAATATAAAACGTAAACGTGGATGTATAAATGCTGGCTTTGAGGGTCCCAGTTTTCCACCATTTCGCCAGAGGTGGTGCACGGGGCAAAAGTCCGGACATGATCTTTTTTTCATGTAGATCGTTATATTTTTGATGTAGATAGTAATTAGATCAAACTAGGCTACTATTGAGGTTTTGGCTGAAATGGATGACCCTGGTGGCCTAGACGAGCACCTAACCTGGGTTTTTGGCCTATTTTGGCCTAAATTGCGCATATGGGGCCACCACAGCCCAGCCAGAGCCCAATTCGTCATTAAAACACCACCAGTATACTTCTTTTATGATAAAAATTGATATGGGACATTGAACCCCAGGTTGGGGGGGGCCATTTTTGACCCTTTTTGGCCCCTTTTGCTGAATTTCTGCAAAGGTGGTCAACTGAGGCCCAAAATGAGGGTGTTTTTAAAATGTGAATTGCACATGGTCTCACCAATGGGCAGTTTTCAAACTCAGTACCCACGGGTAGCCCTGCTTACAAGCTACTCATATCAGCTGAGCTTGAAAATTGCCAGTCGGGGAGACCTTGCTAAGTTGGCCGCGGCGTGAACCCTACGTTTCACAGCCAGATCTCCACCCCAGATCACCCACTGGCCCAAATTGGGTGATTTTTTGTAATTTGGGGTCCATGTATCAAAATAATATCATTGCAAACGAAATGGAGTGAAAAGACTCAGTGGCTGGTCAGATGTGGAATTTCAGCCAATTCCCTTAGGAAAGTCGACCAAAATGGCCCAAAAATCGGACCCCTCCAAACCAGCATTTTTACATCCACGATTACTTTATAATATGTAAGAAATGTCCCGATAGCATTTTAATGGTTTTTGACCCGTGGCTGGGCCCTGATGAGCGCGAATTGGGTTGATCTATGCCAAAAACGTGGCCGTTTTCCACCCCAGAGCACTCAGACATCCGTTTGACCTCAAAACTCTTCTGCCCACCTTTATTTATTGTCAAAACACGATTTATTATAAGAAAGTCACATTCCAGGACGTTTGCTCAGTTGACCACCTCTGGAATTTTTGTAAGGTAAATGGCTGAAAATGCACATCACACCAACTATTGGGCAATTTCACTCCATTGTTTTTGCAATGATACTTATTTATTACAAGAGCACCATTGCACCAAAATTTATGAATTTGGTGCAGTCACTGAGTGGGTGATCTGGTGGGGAGATTTGCAGAGGGGGGCAACTGAGCAAAAGCCCGGAAATGTTCCTTTCTTTAATTGAATCATATTCATATATTATCATAAGGTGGGCAGAAAAGTTTTGGGTTCAAACGGATGTCTGGGTGCTCTGGGGTGGAAATCGGCCTCGTTTTTGACCTAGACTAACCCAATTTGCGCTCACCAGGGCCCAGCCACGGGTCAAAAAACACTAAAAATGCTATCAGGACATTTCTCATGTAATACAAAGGGATCGTGGATGTATAAATGCTAGTTTGGAGGGGGTCTTTTTTGGGCCACTTTGGTTGATCTGATCTGAGGGAAAGGACTGGAATTCCACATCTGACCAACCACTGGGTCTTTTCACTCCATTTCTTTTGCGATGATATTTATTTTGTGTATCCCCCAAATCACCAAAAATCACCCATTTTGGGCCAGTGGGTGACCTGGGGTTGAAATCTGGCTGTGAAAAGTAGGGTTCACGCCGCGGCCAATTTGGCATGCTGCCCCCAACTGACACCTTTCAAGCTCAGCTGCTATGGGTACCTGTGGGTACTGATTTTGAAAGGTGCCAGTTGGGGGCAGCATGCCCTGGGAATCTCTGAAAAGCATACCCATTTTGGGCCTTCGTCGCCCCCCTCTGCAAATGTACAGACAAATTGTTAGAAAAGTAAGGTCTTGCTCATTACTCATGTAAAAAGTTTACACAAAAACTGCATTAAGGCTCCATCAATTACGCCACAAAACTCATGAACACAAGACATGCCCCACAAAGACACCGCCCTACGAAGACATCTGAGCGGGGCCTGCATATCCTCTTTCATGATTGTTTATTTCTGACATAATAAGAGCAATCAAGTTCCTTCCCGGCTACTACTTCCTTGGTCGGAAATTATCATACATTAAGCTTCCATTTCCCTAGGGACCCGTTTCCAGGGTTTTGGGATCTAGCATTTAAGCTTTTGGACGCGCTCATGTTGAAGGCTGGACACAAAGTGGCAGATCTTCTAGAATAGGAGGCTTGCGCATGACGTCCAGCAGAGTTTATTCGATGAAGAAATTAATACTGTGGTTGCCAATTGGAAGGCATGAAAAAAAGTAGCAATCTCTTCTGCGAGCTGTCATCGTCACTCAAGCATTTCAACAACCAGAAAGTTGCTCTCCTCCTTCCCCCCACTTCTACTTTAAACATCATTGATGCATTGGAGCGGTGTTGGGACACAGAGGCATCAAAAACAACAGCAAATTCCCACTTGCAAGCCAAGCCCTGCAAATCTCACTGGCGCCTCGCCCCATGCTGGAATCATGCTGCTTGCTAGGGAATTCATAGTGGTAACACATAGTCAGCCAGAAACAAAACTAGTTAACTATGCTGGAGCTTCTAGCTCATCGAATAAGCCAGCGTTTAGTGAGAAAGGTCACTAACGATTCAACAATTGGCGCAGTGAGGACTCTACCAGAAGGATATAAGATAAGAGGTTTCCATAAGTCACGCTTGCACGGCTTAACTTACAACACTTGAGCTTCAACCAAAGGCCCTGGTGGCGCAGCAAGAACGGTGGCGCACAGACTTCCACCTGGAACATACCAAGAGCAAGCAAAAGTCGGCCGATACAAGTAATCCATTGGCGACGAATGAAAAGTACACACAAACCAACACAGCCATTAAATCTCATGTACAGGCGCTTGACTATCATGCACAGGTCACATACGAGGCCGAAAAAATTGTGATGCATCTTGCACCTGCAACATCCTACGCTGCACAATATGCAAAACGCAATGCTGTGCAGAATGACAGCAATGCCACCTCGAGGTCCTCTTCCGCACTTGCACCAAGAGAAGTCGATCAAATATCCTCACATAGCGTAACCTTCTAGCTTACACTCTTGTTGCTTGCATGTGATTGTTTGATGTAAATAGCAGGCACGACCAAGTGTGCAACGCATCCTCCTCCCCTCATACTACTGTAATCAAATGCTTGCTCAATCCCAGCGGGTAACACATGATGGTGTGGGGTGATGGATGACCAAGTGAAACAACCAATACCATCAAATGAAACTGTGATCCAAAGAATGCCCCTTGGCGGATAATCTCATTTTAGCAATCAGCTGACTAACCAATGCACATCATGATATGTTAACTCACGTTCAGGGAGCAGGACGTCTTTTGCGGTCACCTGGCCTAAGGAGCGGGCCATAAGGATAAGAAAATCACATATCACACTTGTGTTGGCAGACAGTCACGCAACAGGACAGTCATGCTGCTCTCCATTTGAGTTGTTGCATGCCATGATGGGTAATAAGGGTGAAGTATGAATATCATGAGGTCAATCATACCAACAATAGGTGTGACAAGTGCCTGAAGTCTGACTTCAAGCAGCAGTCATACCTACTTCTAAGAGGAAAGCACAAGACACCTTGAAATGACAGGTGTCATGCATGTGCAACGCATCAAAGCACTGGAAGGGATGAGGGTCACCTGATCTTGGCTGCTCAGGCATGGCTTCAAGGTTATCAATAATGTCGAGCTCATGAGAAAAGCGGGCAACAGGCAACAGCAGACGCATACCTGGTTGGAAGGGTGCTCCTTTACTTTGTCAAAGCTCTTGAAGCTTCTATGCAGCCTTTACTTTCAGCTGCCTGCGCAAGCTTACACGCAAGTAGACCTCACAGAACCCGATACAGAACACAAAAGCAAGAGCAGAGGAGGAGCCGAAGACAAGCTGACGGTGCAGCTGAGTGGGATGCGGTATCAGCTTTGACACGTTGAAGAAAGTGAGGAGCAACCCCGTGATAACCCTCTGCACGGCCACCCACAGCCCACTGGCAAAGTGTCTAAGCATCCACGCTCGATGTGCACGATACAGGCGAGCGCGGGCTGCCAGGATTGCGTAGGCCAGCGTGAACAGGAACCATGCACCAGATAGCTGCATGAACCTGAACACGTTTGGGGTACAGACTTGGGTGCATGTGGTGTGGGGGAGTGGGAGAGCGTGTACATGTACGTGTGTGTGAGTGTGTGTGTGTGTGTGTGTGTGTGTGTGTGTGTGTGTGTGTGTGTGCCTGCAATTGTAAGTACGTCTGGCAGAAAAGTAAAACGGGTGTACACGTATACCCATCACAACACTACCAGTGACTGCACATGACCTAGATGCTTAAGAGTCAAAGGTCTCAGCTAAACTTTCCTTAGAAAACTTTCACTCACCAGATCACTACTGGGTGCATGCTGAAGTAGAGCCTCCTGTTCTGCAGACATACAGAAGTTGCGAAATATGCTGTAGCTCACTGGATGTGGTTTTGAGAAAAGGAGCAGGCACTGAAGAGGTACAGCCATGTTCTACGCGCAGATAAGCAGCTGGGCTATCAGGAGTTTGCATCAGGAGCGTCTAATTTTCTGATGACACTTTTATGCTGGCAACAAGACATGATTTGGAAGTACGTACAATAAAACAGCTCTTCAGCCTCGGCTGCACGACAATGCAAGCCAGATGCCCGCACTTCAGCTGCAGCACACTTGCATGACGGCCACGGCCACCGTTAGGCGCCAAAACCATCAGGCGCATGTGTACAACCACGTGTAGGTAGCTACAGAAGCAGGACGGTAACGACCACCAACAGGCTCACAAACCCACACCTTTAACATGTGCAGGTGACTACAGCACACCTGCATGACTGCAACACCGACCATCGGGCTCATGCGCTTCATGCACCCTTAATGACAACACAGCTGCATGCTTGCAAGACCAGCCATCAGGCTCACACACACAGCCATGTGCAGTAGCTGCAACACACCTGCATGCTCCTCACACATCCTCAGTTACAACACAACGCCAACCATCAGGCTCACACACACAGGCATGTGCAGTAGCTGCAACACACCTGCATGACGGCATGCTCCTCCTCACACATCCTCAGCTACAACACAACGCCAACCATCAGGCTCACGCACACAATCAAGTGTAGGTAACCACAGAAGCAATGCAAAACACACCTGCATGGTTGCAACGCCCACCATCAAGCTCACACACCCTCACCTACACCCACACCCTCGGCTACAACATGCGCAGGTGACTACACAACACACCTGCATGATGGCCACGCCCAACATCAGGCTCACACACCCACACCTACAACATGCGCAGGTGACTACAACACACCTGCATGATGGCCACGCCCACCATCAGGTTCATGCACACAACCACAGAAGCAATGCACGACACACTTACATGACAGCAACGCCAACCATCAGGCTCACGCACTCTCAGCTACAACATGCGTAGGTGACTACACAGCACACCTGCATGATGGCCACGCCCACCATCAGGCTCACGCACACAACCACGTGTAGGTAGCCACAGAAGCGGTGCAAAGCTGGCCAGGTCTTGCGCAAGCTGCTCAGCTGGATGATGACCAGGGCGGCGTACAGGGCTGAGGGCAGGTTGTGCGTCAGGGTCACAGCTGCATGGCCAGTGTACTGCAAGCATGGTGCACAGCCCAATCCCAGCCGGTTGTCTTCTTGTGTACACTTCAACCGTATGACCAATTGCTTGCTGAGGATGAAACTGTTAGCTTTGGCCACCTTGGCCAACAGGGGCAGCGTTCAGGGCTCAGGGCAGGTTGTGGGTCAAGGCCACAGCTGGATAGCGCGTGTGCTGCAAGCGCATGCGCAAGTGGCAGATTACCTGCCATAGCATGACAACCTTTTGGCCAAATTTTAAATAAAATCCTGCCCAGACCAGCCAGCCCAGTGCATCCTATTCTTCAAGTTGTCATCTCAGGATCATTTGTAACATTGTGACTGCTTTCTGCCTTGCTCGCCACCTTCCTCAGATCAGCCTGTCGGCGCACCTCTGACTCTTTGCACTTGAGGGTGCTTACTCAGTTGGCATAGCCTGCTCGTTACCTGCCCAGATCAGCCTATCAGCGTGCCTTTGACCTATTTGCACTTGAGAGCGCTTACTTAGTTGGCATATCGATGGCCTGCCTTGGTTGCTATCTGCCCGAGTTAGCCTATCAGCGTACCTCTGACCTCTTTGCACTCGAGAGTGCTTACTCAGTTGGCACATCGATGGCCTGCTTGTTACCTGCCCAGATCAGCCTATCAGCGCACTTCTGACTCTTTGCACTTGAGAGTGCCTACTCCATTGGCACATTGATGGCCTGCCTTGCTTGCTACGTGCCCAAATCAGCCTGATGGTGACCTGTAACAGGGAGGCTGCCCCCATACTAGCTGCTCAGATCAGCCAATGACTCCACCCAATGACCTTCACAACTGCGGCTGCTCACACATGGCGTGCATACCTTAGTCACCAGCTCAGGGTCCGTCATGCTGTCTGGCCTGACAACCCGGTCACCAACGCTGGTCAAGAGGTGTCCCCATTGCGGCCACACCCTGCGCAGGGGGGGGAGGGCAGTGGGCTTGTTTCACCTTGTCCTAAGTACACCAGGCACACAGGCGGCATCAGTAGAAGATACGTATGTAGTGCACACCAGGCATGTACAAGGCTGTAAAGAAGGCGCATTTGTTCAAGGCGCATCAGACACACACACACACACACACACACACACACACACACACACACACACACAC
>QAXF01000816.1:18673-28768 GCA_004335645.1 Dunaliella sp. WIN1
CACACACACACACACACACACACACACACACACACACACACGCACGCACGCACGCACGCATTGTGGAAATAGGATGCACTCCGGCCCTGCCCTACACTGCCCTTAACTCACATGCAGTGCTATATGACATAGTTTTAATCCTGCAGCTTATCTGCTCACAAGCCAGCAGGTGCGCCTGCAACCATTTGGAACATGAGACCGACAAATGTTTGCAGGCTACCAAAAGCCATCAGCCACAAGGGTGAGCCACCAGAGCTCAGACCCCGTCAGAAGTTAACATCCAGCTGATTCGCTTGCAAGCCAGCGGGTGCGCCTGCAGCCATATGAGACATCGGACCACCTCCGTTTGCATGAAGCGTGAGACTAGCTTGTGTACATGCAGGCCACCAGGAGTTGCCAGCTGCGAGAGTGAGCCAGAGCTCTGGGGCCGTCAAAGGTGGGCATCCAGGCAGCAGCAAAGGGCCTGATGAGAAAGAGGAGGGTCTGGCTGCACACATGAGGGACAAGGGGGGCGGTTCTCTGCAGGAGGAGGGGCGCGCCCACACGCATGGCAAGAAGGGAGGGCACACACACAGAGGCCTCGGGGACCATAGCAGCAAGGAGGGGAAGAAGTCGGAGGGGGGCAGCAAGCGGGGCTTGAGGGCGGCGACGGTAGTTGGCAAAGTGGACAAGAAAAAGCAGCGGCTGCGGACGGAGCTCAGGTGCGGCCCTGTGACCTTGTCCTTAATTATTCGATGTGGCAGTGAGAAGATGGACCAGCTGACGAGCCCTGTGACCTTGTTCTCGACCTATTGGTGCGGCAGTGGGAAGATAAATCCGCTAATGGGCCCTGTGACCTTGTTTTTGACCAACTGGTGTGGCAGTGGGAAGATTAATCAGCTGAGGCGTATCTCGGCTTTCTTGAGTATAATTTGTTGTTGTCGCTGTTGTTATCATTACTGTTCACACAATTAGCATGGACAGCATGGACATGGTGCAGGCTGGGGTGCAGCTGAGGTCTTGGAGGTTGATGCGTGAGTAGGGTGAGCACAGGGTCTTACCTTGCCCAGCGGGGCTAAGTCCATCGCTACCAAAGCCCTCAAACTTCATGCCAAATGCTACGCAGTGGATGCAAGATAAGCCTTCATAAAACCTCCGACAGTTGCAGTGGCTGTCGAGGCAGGCAAGGTTGGTTGGAAGCACTGGAGATGATGATTACTACTGGACTACTGCTAGATAGACAAGTCAGCTTACATGCTAGGCAGCTGCAGTGGGTGATAAGATGGACAAGGTACATAGAAGCAGTGAGTAAGATGACCAACGCTGTGTTGTACAGGTTACAGGTTACTAAGTTTGGGTGTTTGTCAATCAAGTGCCAGCTGTAGTGGCCGCTGAGGTTGTCAACTGAAAGCACCGGAGAAGAGGAAGCATGCTAGATAGTAAGGGCTGGCTAGTGAGAATGTGAACGAGGTGAGCTGGCATGGTTGGCTGCTGTTTTGGTTGGCAGGGTCTTGGCAGATAAGAGAGCTTTTGAAGAGCAGAGCGTGCATGCCTCGAAGATGATGGGTAAAATCATGTTTAGAGTGGGCTAGGGCAATCAGTTCAACTCAAGAGCGGCAGCTGCCCGCACTGGCAATGTAGGCAAGCTGATGCAGCAGGACAATCAAGCATCAGGCACATGCAGCTGCACGCTAGAGAGCTGCGTGTAAGCTTCTTGCTAGCGCTGGTGCACAGGTTGCACAGCTGGTGTCTCTCAAGTGGACTTGTAGATATAGCAGTGGATTGGGGCTCTGGTTTTGCATCTATGCAGTGACGTTGCCTTATGTTGTATGAAAAAAGCTCACACATGTACATGATTGATTGTGTGTTGCCATGTTCTACTGCAGGCAAGCTGCTGATGGATAATAGCTGCTACTTGCAAATATCAATCCAGTGCGCTCCTGCTTGCAAATATCGATCCTGCTCCTACTTGCAATCCAGTGGGGGGCTCTGAACTGCATCCATGCATGCCGTACTATTACAGTAACCTGTCTATGACTTATTATGAGCAGGCTAGCAGTCTCACTTCTATACTGAAGGCCTTATCCCCAGTAATCCTGTAACCTATCTCTGGATAATGATAGCCTTTCTTGCCTACTTACTTGGTTTTAATGGTCTTTGATTGCATGCGTCTTTTGCTTCAGCTAAGCTGCCCTTGTAGGCAATTACAGTTACGTAACCCTGAAGTCCACCTTTGAATACTGGAACGCTCCTGCGCACGCACACACGCGCGCATACACACACACGCGCGCACACACACACACACACACACACACCAATACACGGCTGTTGTTCCCTGTCTCACTGCAGGCAGGTCGTGGATGAGCATGTGCAACTCTCAGGGAGGACGGGGACGCTGATATACATGTCACCCGAGGTGTACAAGAGTGAGCACTATGACGAGAAGGTATGTGCACACTGTGTACTGCACAGGAGGAGTATTCGGCCCACCTGAGTTGCTTGGCTTAAAGTACATTTGTAGCAGCCAGTGCCAAACAACCTGTACAAGCTCTCATGCTTCTGGCCCTATGTGAACCTGGATGATGAACAGGCAGCATGAAGTCTCTGGAAAGCTAGTCAGATGGCCAGTTTGCCTCGGGTTGAGTTGCCGCAAACCCTGATTGAAAGCCAGAATAAGCTTTCACCTTCAACTGTCCCGCGACCCTTTGGACATGCCGCACAGTCAGATCTGTTCTGACTTACCATCTGTCTCTTGCTACCTCTCCCTTACCTTTGAAATTCGTCACACAATCCAACATGTTTTGACCTATTACTGACTTGTCCCTTTCAAACCCTCGCTCGTCCTTGCCAAACTCAACCTTACCAAATTTCCATGCACAGCCCAATCTGCTCTGCATTACCAACTCTTATTATTCTTTTTACCCTACTTGGATTAAGCGCACAATACAATCTGTTTCAAGTCAAATTGCTCCCTGCAATCTCTTCCTTACCCTGAAGACATGCCAACTTGCTGTGGAATTTGATTGCAAGTCATTGTGTTTTGTTATTAATTCTTACAAACTCTCCCTTGCTCTTTTGATTCCGTCACACAGTCCGATGTGTTCTCTTTTGGGGTCATCCTGTTTGAGCTGTTCCACAGGTATGCTGGGCTTGTACTAATGGCAAAACAAGGTGATGGTGGCTGCTTGTAGTGACTGCTTCTGATCACAGGTATGCTGCGCATGTACTACATGGCAAAGCGAGGTGCTGGTAGCTGCTTGCAGTGACTGCTTCTGGTCACAGGTATGCTGCGCATGTACTACATGGCAAAGCAAGGTACTGGCAGCTGCTTGCAGTGACTGCTTCTGGTCACAGGTATGCTGCGCATGTACTACATGGCAAAGCGAGGTGCTGGTAGCTGCTTGCAGTGACTGCCTCTGGTATCTACTCACCAGATTCTTGCCCATTAGTTCCTCCTGGTGACTTTTCCTGCCTATTTTCACCCTAATCATATGAGATGAGCATATCTCTGGGTTCAAATGCTATCTTGAAGGTGCCCAAGCATGATGCGCACATTGAGGTTCCAAGCCCGAGTTGCACAGCTGAATCTGCCTTTGAGAGCAGCCTAGCTGAAGCCTGTGACTAAGAATAACCGAGGAAAGTCAAACCTTACAACTGTGTCAAAACCTACTGCTATGAGGTTCAGGTTAATAAGCCATATCTGCCAAAAAGTAAGCTCAGTTGCACAAAAGGAATCCTTCAGCAAGTAGAAGCTAATCCTTTACACTGTTAAACCTGCTTGCATTTCAATAATGCTTCAATAATGCAAGCAGGATAAGTTATAGCCACACTTGGGGTACCTTCCAAGGTATTGAGAATATTCAGCTTTACATGTATAAGGTACATAGAGTGCTTATGACATCCAGGTCACACATTCGGGAATAAACAAGCATATCGCCTGACCCGTGTCTTCCTAGCCGTGCCCTAATCTCCTTATCCCAGCTCTCAGCTTTGGTCCTGCAGTGCCCTCTCCTTATTCCAGCTCTTACAGGCCCTGCTCTCTTTGGTCCTTATCCCAGCTCTTATGGGCCCTGCTCTCTTTGGTCCTTAACCCAGCTCTTATGGACCCTGCCCTCTTTGGTCCGTATCCCAGCTCTCTGTGGCCCTGCTCTCTTTGGTCCTTTCTTTCGTTCTGCAGTGCACTTGTTCCCAATAGCATGTTGCTTGCTCACCGCCCTCCTTTATCTCACACCATCCTCCTCATCTATGGCATCTCTGCTCCATCAGGTTCCTTCTCATCTATGGCATTGCTCCCTCTGGCAATCAGAGTGAGGTGGAGCAGTACGCGGCCCAGGTCAGCCAAGGCTATAGGTGGGTGCCAGTGCTTCACCGTTGCACCACATAGGGTATATTGCCCTACCCTGCACATTGCAACATATGGTGGGAGCAGCATGCGGCCCAGGTCGACCAAGGCTGTCGGCAGGTGTTAGTGCTTCACTGTTGCATCACAAAGGCTGTGTGAGCCCTGCACTGTACGTTGCATCAAAGCGCATTGTACCAGAGTGTTGGAAGCGGATGTTGCATCAGAGTGCTGTATCGCCTTGCAAAGTCACCAGATCGAGCAAGCCTCTGTGCTTCTGCCTCCATACGTATGTCTTCTTGTAATTTAAAAGGCAGTTCAAACTGACCCATTGGGCCACCTCAGCTCTTTCTTGCCTCTGAATTTGCGACTGTCACTGAAAGTGTCAGATGTATGTTGTCAGATGTGTATAAAAAAGATAATAAAATAATAATAAAACAGACTCATCTTGCTCACTTATTCATGCCCCGGGGCTCCTTAACAGGCCGCCCATAGGCTCCCACATACCTTTCTCATTGGCAACCCTCATCAGAGACTGTGGGGCCCAGAACCCGGAGGCGAGGCCGACCATGGCAGGTGTGTGTGTGTTTGTGTGTGTGTGTGTGTGTGTGTGTGTGCGTGTGTGTGTGTGGAAAGCCTGCACAAGACCGCCTATCTTGCCTCCTCATTACAGATGCTTCACAAGCAGGTAGTGCTCTGGCAGATACTCAGCATGTAAGGCACGTGTGCACCCTACTCCATTGATTGCTTGCTCGTCTTTTTACCATGTTGGTCGCCGTCTTCTTTCATTCGCACTGCAGTAATTTCCGAGGCAGAAGGTATGTGCCAAGAAGGAAGCCTGGCATATCCTTGTGCACAAGCTGAACATCACCATACTTTTTGCACTTAATCTCCTTGAATGTTGTGCTATAGCATTTGCAATATGACAAAATGGTTGTGACTTAAGGTCAAGCCATGGTGGCCACTTCACAATCACTGTAACAATATTCCTTACTGAGCGGAATCCTCAACACTGACCCAAGTCTGTCTTGTACTTGTTGCGCGCTGCAATGCAGTTGTGCTGCAGCGTCTGCAAGCAATTGAGGAGGAGGGCGTCATTGTCAGAATGGATGAGCCACCAGTGGTGTATGAAAGTGAAGGCTGCTGCTGCTCCATCATGTGAGCTTCCTGGCTTGGGTGTTTCTCTATGTAGTCTATGTTGAGAGTTCCTATGGAGTGTGAAGCTTGCAAGCACTTGACTACCTCTACTAAGTCCTTGCTACATGTTTGATGAGCCTCTGACGTCTCTATGAAGTCTGCAAGCGGGTGATCAGCTTGTGTGTGCTTCAGCTGTCACCAATTGAGCACACAGCAGCTCTACTTCATGATCATTCATCAGGCCAGAACCAGGTTTAAAGGCACTGGGGCTGCTTGAGCTGTGCTCGAATTGGCTGCTTGAGCTGCGCTCAAGTTGGCTCAATTTGGCTGCGGTACCATGTACAGTGCATTTAACCAAGGCTGCTTCATCTTGCTCATAGGCTGCAGTTCCATGTACATTGTGTTATCCAAGGCTGCATCATCATGCTCCTAGGCTGGAGTTGCCTCGGTCTTTATGGGGCTTTGCGCCCATCCAGCTTGCACATTACAGGTCATGTTGGAATTCTTCAGGGGCCATGGTTTGTACGTATACAAAAGAAGAAAACATGTGCATGACTACCACAATGAATGGCACAAGGGGTACTCAAGTAGGTGTGGGGTTTTAATGACAGGATGAAGTGAGTGCACTAGCTTATCTGTTGATTTGCATAGAAATAGGGCTGTTTGGGGGAGTGGATGGCAGCGTGCAACGCCTTGTAGTGAAATAATCACAGCTTTGCCTCAGTTAGACTTGACTGCTCGACACTCTGAGCTGCTATCACAAGCAAATGTACGAGGCAGGCAACTCAGGCTCCTCGGCAGCTGACTCATCACAGGCTCTTTGTCGTGCACATGTATCTACAAGCGACACGTCACTTAGCAGGTTGGGGGGGCCTGATGTGTGCATTGCCTCAAAAATAAGTTTGGTTGCTCTAGGGTATTCCAGAATGTTCAGGAGGTGCTTTCACGCCTGTTGGCGCTGACTCTGCTCCACTCGGTGTCATGTTAACTTCAACTCTGCGCCGCATAATGCATAATACAAGTAAGGATGACGTACTGGGGCCAACTGCACCCCAGCTATTATTGAGAAGCCTGGTTAGTATAAGGATGGTTGGAGGATGGTTTGTAGGAATGAGGGAAGGAATTTTGGAGACGACTGTGACGGCTTGAAAGCTGGTGTCATGACTGGCTGCAACCTGTGAAGGCTTTACCCTTATTCATCATGACGCAGATGAGCAAAGAACAGTGGAATTCTGTGCACAGTGGAAGTTTGAATTGAGAAAGGCTGTTGAGCCTCATATTCTTGCCTTTTACTTGTCTGCTGGCCGCTTTGAGCTACGCCCCTGAACTGCACTTGGTTCCGTGTAATATTATAATTATTCTAGACGTAGAGGAGGAACGCCCCTGAACAGCACTTGATTCCGTCTAATGTTGAAGATCGTCTAGACGCAGAGGAGGAACAAAAAGGGGTCATGTTGCTTGACCTTTACCTGCTGGCGTCATTGAAGAAGGCTGTGTCACACATCTTGTGGGTGTTCAACGTACCCCACATGGGAACACAGCCCGCTCAGGAGATTTGAGAGCAACCTCCTCGCAGCATTTGCCAATTCAACCAGCACAGTTATTTTTCCGTTGAGGACTCGGCATCGACTTTGGAAGTATGAAATTTGTCATCTCGATCGGCGTATGTTCATCAATGTTCACTGTACTTCAGAGCTGAAGAACTGATCATGATAACAAAGTGCATTCAAAAACCTTTCTCGCTTACATCTGTCCAATCACAACCTTTATTGAAAATGCTGTGGAAACAGGTGCCCATTCGAACTCAGAAATTGCAATGATGTGTTTGGCACACTAAATCAAGTGAAGATCATACTTTCTCAGATTGTCCCGTTCAACATCCGGTGCAGCAAGTATGCAGCAGTCACTTGCACTGAGTGCACCAAATATTGGCATCTCTTCAGTTCTATCCAGGAAGATACTTCAACCCGCCTGAAAACTTAATTAACTTCATATTCCCAGGTCTGACTCAGACTAGAATGAGGAAGAGAGCAGATAAGGCTACTAGAAAATTTCAATAAAGTGTTGTTAGCAGCCACTCTCAGCTGTGCTCTGCGCAGAGCACCATTTTGCTTTTTGAAGTCCTCTAGGATTGATGTTGTTACCCAAGATAGTTCAAAGGCCCAGCCGAAGTAGCGTTACGGACCAACAAACTGGCAAGGGGCGAAGGAGAAGCCAAAAAGACAGCAGACACTCGAACCAAAGCAAGGGGCACGAGAAAGACAAAAGCTGCCGGACAGCTAGACCTAAATGGAGGAAAGACACGGAGACACACAAAACGAAAATGGGGGGCAGAGGTCCGAGCCCCGCTTGAAGAAGCAAACGACAAAGAGAAAAGCGTCAGCAGGCACAACGCAAGCGGAAGGCTGCACTACGAGGCCACGCACAACCAGCGGATGGACAGGAAGGCGGCTAGCACACAGACTGAGAAGCGCAACACCGGAGAACCACACTCCACAGATAGAAGGACACTGACACGAGAAGGGCAAAAGGGGAGAGGGCAACAAGACACACAAAGCCACACACAGATTGAGAACACGAAAGACCACAACACAGCCCAACAAGACGGGGCGCGGGGATACACCAAGGGAGGAAAGACCACGCAGATGACACAAGCCGCTAGAAGCCAACCTCGAGAGGAGGAAGAGAGAAGGAACACACAGGAAAAGACAGGGGCCGCCCAACAGAATAAGGGAAGCACAAAGGAAGGCAGCACCAGGAAAGAAGCGAACAAAGACAAGGCACGGACACGAGAGGGGGCACGAAGGGGAAAGCAGGGGGAAACAACAAGGGAGACTAGGAAGGGCTCAAGAAGAAGAGCACCAAGAGTTAGGCACCCAAGGAGCTAACCGAAGAAAGGGAGCAAGGACCACCAAGGGGCGCAGTGGCCGAAGGAGGAGGGACTAGAGCTACTGGACTAACACTGCGAGCGACTAGCACTAAGGACAGGCAAGTTGAGCTATTTTTCTGGGCAGAACTGAAGAGGTGCTGGGCTTGGGTGACTTCCTCTAACCCATTCTTTCTTTTGTAAGCTGGCTGTGTAGCCAGCAGATTAGCTAGTTTTTCAGCCGGCTGGCTGTGCAGCAAGACCTTACTAACCCAATGTTGTGGCGACTTGGGAACACCTTTGCAAACCTTTGTAAACTTTTAGGTGACCTAGAGTCAGTTTCTTGCAATGAAGCTCGATATCGAAAAAAGGAAAGAAAAGACTCCAGTAGTCCAGTAGAGATGTCACAGCCAGCATGATTAAGGAAACTTAAACTTTAAGTTAAAGCCTTTGAACAAGGCGTGTTTCTAGGTGTAGCGTTTAAGCCTGAGATGGAATGTCAGCACCATAATCAAGAAGGAGAGAGATTGTCGCGTTGATATCGTTGAGGTTGTTTCCCTTACCTACAAACCAGTACTATTTTCTCTGCATCACAGCCTCCAGGCAACGCAGATTAGGTTGCACGACAACAGGAAATAACCAAGAGGCAATGCCAGGGAGCAGCAGCATCCCATACAAATCCAGCAGTCTTTCAAGGGTAACTTGAAGTTGATAGCAGGCCCATATTGGTGTGATCGGTAACTTGCGGCCTACTGCCTACTGACTTGCTTACACAGGCGATCAGCCTTGTCTGCTTGAGCTACAAATCGCACCCAAGCCAGGAGTATGATGGACTCCAACCTGCTACTGTTAGATCACCACGCCAAGCCTTGTGCCGAGCATCAGCTCGCAATCTGTGCAAGTGGGTGCAAACAGTGCTCGGGCAGTGCTCAGTCTTTTCTAAACACCTTCCAGTCAGATCTAATCTTATAGACGCCCACGCTCTCTCCAGCCTTCTCGTCGTACTCTGTCCACTCCCCTTCGCTTAGGTCGACATCGTCCCATTTGGTCTTGCTGTTTGCAGCCTCTACCACCCAATCACTCTGAGGGGAGCAGCAGTAAAGGGCACAAGGCTAGGCCAGTTTAGAAAAAAAGGCTAGAGATGTGAAGCATCCAGGGCAGATGTAAGTGGTTTAATGTCTCTCTTACCTTAGCGCTGGGTACAACAGGTGAACTGATCCACAAGAATAACAAATCGTTGAGCAAGAATAGTGAACATTATCCAGCCTAAACTTCACTTTTTCTGGCGTAGCCGGCGTGTGTGGCATCAGGGGCACCCAGTTGCTGTATGCGCGGTGGTAGGAGGGGTTCGCAAGCGGAGTGATTGTGAAACAGGGATACACTCTTTAGTATGTTTGGTCTCAATTCACTTTTATTGACACGGCAAACCCAGCAGGTGTGTGGCTCTAGCAATGGACTGTTAGGCCTTGGCATGGTGAAAGCAGCATCGCATCATTTCAGAGCTCATCAAATCTTAAAAGCAGCATTGCTTGAATTAAAGCTTGAAGAGTGACTGCATGTGTGTACACAACAATCTTCCAGAATATTGTTGCTTTAGGTGCCCAGCAAGTAGTAGTTCTAAGAAACCAGTGTACTGAAAAGCAGCGATAGAGCCGGATGCATGCACGCGCAGGTGCATACGTGCGCGCGTGTGCGCACGCGCGCGCGCATGCACACACACACACACACACACACACACACACACACGCGCACAAACACACACACACACACACAC
>QAXF01000820.1:7056-18804 GCA_004335645.1 Dunaliella sp. WIN1
TGTGTGTGTGTGTGTGTGTGTGTGTGTGTGTGTGTGTGTGTGTGCGCGCGCGCGCACGCGCGCCTTGGAAGGCACTGATGCTACAAGTCAGGTCAAGCCACTCCTAGCGGGTCAGGAGGTGCAAGGCATGTGCAAGGCTACCACCACGCTGAAGAGCAGCATCTCTCAGGGAGTCATTGCAACCAAAAAATGGGTTGATCACTGTGCAGCAGAATGAACCTTGTGCATCTTACACAAATGACCAAACTTGCAATGCACAACATCTCACCATGCAGAGGCATATATGACACACTTGGTTTTGGCTCAGATGCTCTGATGCCCTGTTCCCTGGGCTGTTCCAGTAGACCATGCGTCTTCTGTATCGCTCTACGTCTTCACTGATGTATACAACACACACACATGCACATACACACACACACGCACGCACGCAGGTGGCCATGCGCTTTGAGCTCCCCCCTGACTCGCGCCTGCTGGCCTCTGGCCGTGCGCAGCTGGGGCAGCGTGGCATCCACGTTGAGCTGAATGGGCCTTCCCTGCACCTGGACACGCTGCTGCACACGAGCGTGCCAGGGGTGGAGCAGCTGCGCCGTGCAAATACACAGGTGTGTGCTGTGCTGAGTGCGTGTGTGTGTGTGTGCGTGTGTGTGTGTGTGTGTGTGTGTGTGTGTCTGTGTGTGTGTTTGACTTTTCAGAAGCGAGTAAGTTGGATCCAGTGACCCAGGCTTCCTTCGTAGGAAGCAAGCTGCTACTAGCAGTGCTGATGCTTAGTATCATACTCATGAGAGAGAATTTGGGCCCTCTGATTAGATAACTTAGTTCATTTTTTTATCTCTAATACATACCGCTTTACACAGATACTATGTCGCACCTGCTAAGGCTTCTCAATTGCACACCCTCACTAAGTCAATCCTGAGGCCAAAGTTGCAGCACGTCCGCGCTTTGAGGGCCTGGACCTGAAAGCCGACGCATATACTGTAGCATACAAACATGATGTCGCTTTTGCTAAGGCTTCTCAATCGCACACCCTCACTGAGTCCAGGCAGAGGCCAAAGCCGCGGCCCGTCCGCGCTTCGAGGGCCTGGACCTGGAAGCCTGGGCCACCAACATGGACCTGCTGCCCCTTATGACCTCCCCCCCTAACCTACCTGCCGAGCTGCAACAGCAGCAGCCACCCCACGTGCCAGCGCGCTCGCCTCTTGCAGACGCGCACAGCAGCAGCAGCAGCAGTGGTGCCACCGCAGGCCATGCGGCAGGGCAGGGCGGGGGCACTTCTCAGTCACGCCAAACAATCGACAGGCCAGGGGTAACACCTGCAGCAGCCTCGCCCGCTCCCGGCACGCCTGCCAATGCTGCCGGAGACATGAGGGGCGGTGTGGCTGGTGCTGATGCAGCTGATGATGCGGCGGGGGCAGAGACAGCCGCTGCCGCAGCGGCAAGCCGGGCGCAGCCGCGCCTGCTGTTGGACCCTGTGTCAAGCGGGCAGCCGCTGCGTGCACGTGTGAGCGGGGTGGTGAGGATGGCGCTGCGGAGTACAGGTCAGGGCCAGCCTGCAGGTGTGTGGTCCATAGACCCCATGGGACATTTTCAAGGTTTAAATGCAGTGAGCTGGATGCCAGACGCAGCTGTTGTTGCTCGAGCTGCCGTCCAGCAGCAGCTGCTTGGCTTGCTTGTAAATGTTCAACATGTTTGTAAGTCATTGTAGATGGTGCTGTGCTGCCTTGGCCCAAACTAACCTGAGGGTTAAGGTGTGTTACATGCATGAAAGCTGGGTTCCTGGAGATGTTGAGGGAGTTGATGCAGGCCCAGCTGCAATGACTAGTAGACAACTATTGCAGTATCTTGCAGCTGCACGCACGTACCAGTGGATCGCTAGAGAAGATGATGCTTGGCATGATCATGATAGGCTTCAATACGTAGGTGATCTCGCTTCTTTCTTCTTTCAGTAGTAAGTGCTTGGACAAGGTTATCTATCTCCATCTGCACCTTGGTTGCTGCTAGTATCTTTTTACCTATGGGCTGGGTTTCCTTGCTACTTGAGGTGCTAAAGAAACATTCTATAGCCAACCACCAAGCTGTTCTGGTGCTGAAGAGGACATGCATTTTGTGCCCTAAGAGTAAACATCTGCTCAAGCGCCAACAACTGTTGAAGCAATGATACTCACATCATATTACTCGCACCCTTCAACTCCCTAATACTTGTGGCACAGCCTCAACTGTTGTGGTGCTGCTTTAATTGGTGCAGGTGCAAGCACGACAGCTGAACAGCCTAGGAAGGGGAGGGGTGCACCCGCCCTTGTACCTCTGCACCAGCAGCATGCACTCATGTTTGATGGTGAGTTATTCCACTTCTACGCAAGTTGGTGTACATTTCTCTGCAAGCTGAGTGCAGCTCTCTATACAGACTGGCAAACAGCTCAACACAAGCTGACGTACATCTCAATGTTAGCTGAAGCACACCTCTACGCAAGCTGACGCATATCTTTACACAAGCTGTCGTGCATCTCTGTGCAAGTTGTCGTACATCCCTACAACTTGGCGTACAGGCCTGTACAAGCAGGCATAGAGCTCTCTGCAAGCTGATGTACAGCTTTCCGCAAGCTGACTTAATGGTGAAATAAATAGAGGGGGGACTTGCAACTGTACTCAGTCGTGTATAGGCTGCTTATTGTACAAGCTGCCTTCCCAACTGAGCTTCTGCCTATGCTACTCTTGCCTCGTTCTATGGGAAGGAGTTCTGAGTAATAAGAACCATGGTTGTTGATCTTCCTGCTTAACAGCTCAATCCAGGCGCAGAGCAGCCGTCCTGGGTGTTTCCTTATTGGGATACTCACATGTCCATGATTGCACCTGCTCGCTTAAGGGCAGCATGGGCAACGGTACAGGCCAAACACATCCCAAGGTACATTCGTTGACTGCTCTCCCTGGTATGGTATGCTGGTTTGCAGGGCCCATCGCCGTGTCTGGCGTGCGCATGAACAGCCTCGGCCTTGTACGCCAGCTCTCAGGCCAACTGGGCATCTCTGGTCAGTGAAGGATGGTGTGCTTGCTTCCTGTTTGCGCTCGTGAAGTAAGAGTTGGAACAAAACTTGCACCATGGAACAAAAGTTTGGTTTTTTGAGTTACTGACAAAAAGAGCTGTGCTCTGGCTACCAGGGGATGCTGGGAGCCAGCATTCATAGTTGTTTGGTATGGGTTCAATGGCTGTGCAGGTGTAATGATGAAGAAGGTGTGCCTATATACAACACACACACACACACACACACACACACACACACACACACACACACACACGCGCAGGCACCGGCAAGGTGGTCATGCGTGCCCACAGCAGCAGCCAGGCCTCTGCCAGCGCCTCTGCCCTGGCAGCCTCCCCCACTCCGTCAGCCCTAATGCCCTTCTCTCAGCAACCTGGCTCAGGCACTGCAGCACAGCCGCCTGCGCCCAGCAGCGTGCAGCAGCAGCTGCAGCAGCAGCAAGAGGTGCGTGAGTCGCATGCTTGACAGCCCTCACGCCTTCTTATTAGCTGTTTGGATCCGGCAGCTCAACCAGACTGCTTTTGTGCTTCAACAGCGGCAAGCAGCAGCTACAACAAGGATGATGCGCAGCAGCCTGGTGTTGGAGCTGCATTGCTGCTTAACCATACATGGTACAGCAGCCCGTTGTGGTTGAATGCTCTAGAATCTTTATGTTACCTTTGTTCTTATTGCCTGCCTTCTTTCCCTTTTCCTCCTTGTGCCTTCAGCTGCAGCAGCTCCCAAGAGCTTACCCGCTATGCCCAGCAGCCTCTTCTCTGTGCTCAACATTGGATATTTACACCATGCTGTTGATTTATTCAAGCATATAGCTTATCCTGTACACACAGTTATTGGAGCTCGAAGCCGCAATGCCAGACCTGATAGAGGGCCTCAATCTGGATCCTCAGGCACTGCAGGTAGGTGCTTGTAGTGTGCGGGTGTGGGTGTGGGTGGGTGTGGGTGCGTGGGGGTGCGGGGGGGTGTGGGTTAGTGGGTGGGTGTGGGTGCAAGTGGGTATGGGTGCACCTTGCGCTGTAAAGTCTCTAGTGGTATGGGTGCACCTTGCGTTGTAAAGTCTCTCTTATGTACTTCGTGATCATGTCAGGCTGAAGTAAGAATGTATAATGCAAATCCTAAATGCAGCCCTGATCCATGCACCTTGCAGCAGATTAGCAAAGGCCCTTGATGTATTTAGCTATTAAGGCCAACCTTCCCTTGCCAGTGGGAAGTTGTGCAACAGCAGTGCTTTGTGAGCTGCAGGTGTTCCCTTGGTCCCATTGTCCTACCTTCAGACCAAAGCATGAGTGTTAAGGATATGCAAGGTGCTCAACGACTGTATGACAAGCGCAGGCCTGCTTGCCTGAGCGTGCAGCCTTGATACCGTTCCATGAATGTGAGGGGTAACAACAGTGCTCAACCAACACTTGCCTGAGTGCGCAGGCTGTCCAGGCGAGCATCTCCCCTCATGAGTGGGAGGTAGTGTGCAGCACTGTATAGAATTACCAAGTCCAGAGTACCTCCCTTGAGACCTAGCTTGAGTGCATTACAGGCGTGTATTGGATATGCAAGGTGCTGGCCATTCAGATGGCAAGTGCCGGCCTGCTTGCCTGAGCGCGCAACCTTGATTGATAGCGTGATAATAAAGGATATGCAAGGTGCTCAAGGCTCTTTGCCTGGGCGCGCAGGCCATGCAAACGAGCATCTCCCCATGCGAGAGGGAGGATGTGCTCATCAACAGTGCTACATGAGCCGTTGGGGTCACTTAACCTAAAGTGTTGTTTCTTAAAACCACAGTATTAGTGTAAATGGTATGCAAGATGCTCAATGGCTGTTTGCCTGGGTGCGCATGCTGTCCAAGCACGCGTGTCTGCTCGTGAGTGGGAAAAATGTGCAGTACTTAAGAGATTACCAGATCCAGTGTATGCAAGCTGCTCAATGCCTGTTTTCCTGGGTGCGCAGGCCGTCCAAGCACGCGTATCTGCTCGTGAGTGGGAGGACGCACGGGACAGCAAGCTGGTGGTCAGGGGCCGCAATGGCCTCATGCTGGCAGCGGATGTGTACAATGCAGGGGCGGAGTACAGGGTGCAGGTGTGCGCATGTGTGCGTGTGCGTGTGTGTGTGTGTGTGTGTGTGTGTGTGTGCACGCATGCATGCATGTGCGTGTTTTTGCATGCAATCCCTGTCCTGCGCACACATCATTGTCCTTTCCCAATCCTGTATCCAGAGGCTTTCTCAACCATGCTAGGTCTGAGGCTTGCAGGGGACTCTTGCTGACTGTAGTCTGGGCTTGCCTGGTGCCTGATGCAAATGTGTCGGCAAAAATGTATTAGACAAGGAAGGTTCTGCAATGATTATGAAGCAGATTGCAGCAATGTCAGCTACTTGGCCCTCAGGCGGCCAACCTGTCCATGGAAAACCGTGAACAATTGATGAATGGAACAACTAGATGACCTTGAACGAGGAAAATTTGCTCTGAATATGAATTGACCAGTGACTCGGAAGTGTGACAACTGCCTCGCGCTCAGGTGGCCAATTTGCCCTTGGATGATCTTGAGGCTGGGTCTCTGCGTGGGGCCCTGACGGCTGCGTCCATGGAAGCAAGCATGGATGCTCGCCAAGGTGGGTGAGGGATGGAGGTGGAGGTTCTAGGTGGATGCATGGGGGTGTAGGTGGAGGTGGATGCATGGGGGTGGAGGTGGAGGTGGATGCATGGGGGTGGAGGTGGAGGTGGATGCATGGGGGTTAACGCATGGATGCGCACCAAGGGAGGTGAACGAGGGTGATGACTGTGCCCCCTGCCTGCCTGGTCCCTGTGTGGGGCCCTGACAGCTGTGTCCATGGAAGCGAGCATGGATGCATGTCAAGGTGGGTGAGGGATGGAGGTGGAGATGGAGGTGGATGCGTGGGGGCATATATGAGGGTTGGTGGCGGCTGCACCCCCTGCCTGCCTGCTTACCGGAGCAATACGTAAGCACACTGCTCTGTGCTGCACCAGGCTGGCAGCCAAAGCACCTCCCTGCTCCTTGTTCATTTCCTTTTTCCCCCCGCTGTTACCGTTTGCGCTTGCCACACATCAATGCTTGTGCACACCCTGTAGGTCGTGGTGCCTTTTAGCTCACTGGCTTCTGGTGTACCGCACAGCCAACCTGCCCCTGCTCCTTGCCCACTCAACCTGACCTCTGCCATTGCCACTGTGCCTGTCACACGCGCCAATGTTTGTGCATGCCCTGCAGGCCGTGGTGCCTTTGAGCTCACCGGCTTGAGGTACGCCAGCCTGACGGCAGACAGCCTCAGCAGCAGCCTTCGGTGGGAGGGAGATGTCGTGAAGCTGGAGGAGACTGTCCTCGCGCAGGCAAACTCAAGGTGCGTTGACACTGATGGATAGTCTTATAAAACGACATGTATGCAGCTGCTCTGGGTCTTCCCTTTGGGCATACAAATTTGTCTCATTTACACTGCTGATCCTTCAGCCCAGGCTGTCACGAGCGCTCCTGCTGCACCTCTGTCATTCACCCTCTGCGCAAGCGCTTCTGACACGGGAGTTCATTGGTTGCACAAGCAACGCGCATGCTCAGCCCTTAATTTCCAGTCCTGGCACTCAGGGTCGCATGCTCCATGCAAGCATCCTGCGCCTCCCAGAGCTACAGCCAAATCTGTGTCAGGCCAGCGCCCTGCGCACAGTTGAGTGCCATGGGATACTGGCTTAATGGGTTGCGCTGGCTTGCGCTGGCTGCCTTAGCACTGCACCGAAGGGGAACGAATCCTGCCACAAGCATCATGCCCACCAGCCTTGTTAGTTGGGGCCAACAAGGCAGTATGGATGCGCTGTGTTCAAGAGTGTGCCACTGCTACAACGGTATGGATGCGCTGCGTTACAGCGTGTGCCACTGCTACAACAGTACCAATGCGCTGCGTTCAAACGTGTGCCACTGCTACAATGGTACGGATGCAATGTTTTTTAAGGGTGTGCAACAACTACAACAGTATGGATGCATAGTACTTAAAATTTGTGCCCCTGCTTCAGCAGGCTCTTTCGTTCCAATTTCTAAGCCTTTGTTTGCGCTGAAGGCGTGCACTGGCTGAGCCTGAAATGTGAAGCAACAGTGCGTGTTGAAGCAGCGGCAGCTGCTCCCTTGCGTGCCAGGTGCTGGCTCTTCATTTCACATGCTTCACAGCCAGCACAGAGTAGCCAGGCCTAGCCCCTCAAAAAGCGCAGGCATGTTGAGCCTCTCACGATTGCTCTGTCCCAGTTTGTGCGACTGGAACACACACACACACACACACACACACACACACACACACACACACCTGATAAGGTCCTGCCTCTCTGCTTCTCGTGCTTGACGCCGCTGCGTGCGCAGCTTCTTCAGTTCCCGTTTGGTGAGCTTCAGCGGTTGGGGGGGAGGCATGGGCAGTTCTGCTGGGGGCTCAATTGGTACTGGGTGCTCCACAAAGTGTGTGATCTGGCAATGAAAAGTTTGTCACGGGTATGATTTAAAGACATATGATAAACGGGACATGATGGCCTTAAGGTACGATGTTAACGCGCATGTTGAACAGGGAACGATGGCCTCCAGAGGATGGCATGGGCAGCTCTGCTGGGGGTTCTATTGGAACTGGGTGCTCCACAAAGTGTGTGATCTGGCGACATATTTGTCACAGATATGATGTCAGTACACATGTAGTAAAACAGGGCACAATGGCCTGAACAGGATAGCATGGGCAGCTCTGCTGGGGGTTCTATGGGTACTGGGTGCTCCACGAAGTGTATGATCTGGCGACATATTTATCACAGATGTGTTGTCAATACACATGTAAAGAAGGGCACAATGGCCTGAACAGGATGGCATGGGCAGCTCTGCTGGGGGTTCTAAGGGCGCGTTACAGAGTGCATGATCTGGTCATTCACACGTTTGGCGTGGTCATGATGGTCTTGTAGGATGGCAAGGGCAGCTCTGTACCGCAATTTGCTCTCCTTCACGGCCACATGCACGCCCTGCGTGCGCACCCCTGAGTCCGGCTGCCCATCTGTGCCCTTCAGGCACAGCACGCAGCACAGCCAAGTCAGGACACCACACCAGCGCACCTTGTTCTCCTTCACGGCCACATGCACGCCCTGCGTGTGCACCCCTGCGTTGCCTGCCCATCTGTGCCCTTCAGGCACAGCACGCAGTACAGCCAAGTCAGGACACCACACCAGCGCACCTTGTTATCCTTCACGGCCACATGCACGCCCTGCGTGTGCACCCCTGCGTTGCCTGCCCATCTGTGCCCTTCAGGCACAGCACGCAGCACAGCGCAGTCAGGACACCACACCAGCGCACCTTGTTCTCCTTCACGGCCACATGCACGCCCTGCGTGTGCACCCCTGCGTTGCCTGCCCATCTTTGCCCTTCAGGCACAGCACGCAGTACAGCTGAGTCTGGACACCACACCAGCGCACCTTGTTCTCCTTCACGGCCACATGAACGCCCTGCGTGTGCGCCCCTGCGTCTGGCTGCCCGTCTTCCTGCATGGCCTCTGGCTGTTGGCTGTCTACTGGCTTGATGTCGGCTTCATAGCTGCCGGTGGCCAGCAAGCCTTTATCCCACCTGTAGGCGTTCGTATGTATGTGTGTGTGTGCGTGTGTGTGTGTGTGTGTGTGTGTGTGTGTGTGTGCGTGTGTGCGCGCGTGCGTGTGCGTGTGTGGGCCACTTCTGCACATCTAAGTATCACGTGCTCTCCACAACCTCACAGCTTGCATAGCAGCACCGAACCACGGGGTAGCTTACCAATCCGCATCAGGCACCACTTCAGGCAACTCCTCTTCTTCCTCCTCCTCTCGTTATGCCCCATAACCTCCCATGGGGACATGGCTCCCTTCCAGAACCTCTCACTTTGCACAACAGCAAGTGGGCCACTTCTGCACATTCAAGCATCATGCGCCTCCCACACGGCAGCACCGAACCACGGGGTAGCTTACCATTCAACATCAGGCACCACTTCAGGCAACTCCTCTTCCTCCTGGTCCTCTCCCTGCGCTCCATAACCTCCTGTGGGGACAGGAGTGCCTTCTCTTGACACAGACTTGGTCTGCAAATGCACGGGCACAGAAGAGTTATGATTATAGGGGAGCCTTCTTTTGACACATACTTGGTCTGCTATGGCACATGCACACAGCTTGGTCAGAAGCGTAAGCTGACGACACGCAACAGTAGCAAGGTCAAGCCACCAATTGGTGGCTTGAAACAAGGGTGCAGTTCCTGGACACACACAGACTTGTCTGCGCATGCACAAGCAGTCAACTTGACCAGAGACGTACACTGAGCACATGCACGTTGGTCTGCTAATGCACATGCACCATGTACTGTGGGAACAGGGGTGCCTTCGTTGGACACAGGCTCGGCTGACCTATGCGCACCCATGTAGCATGGGCAAAAGCTTGTGCGGAGGACATGGCGCGGTGCTCAGTGATTTCAGGCCACTGGCTGCAAGGGCGCAGTGCTCTGCATAAGACTCTAGGCCACTGGCTGCTAGGGCGCAGGGCGCAGTGATTCTAGGCCACTTGCTGGAAGGGTGACCTTAAGGGTTTGTGAAGTGCGGGAATGGTCCGGTGTCATCCCGCTACACAGGTCTGCTACCAGGCAGAGCATGTGAAATAGGCCTGCTATCAGGCAGAGTATGGAGTTAGTCTACTACCAGACAGGGTGAGAAATTGGTGTAACTCTAGGCAAATAGTAGAGCTAGTCTGATCAGGCAGAGCGTGGAGTTAGTTTGTTATTAGACAGAGTGTGGAGTTGGTTTTATCCTGGGCAGACGTAGAGCTAACCTGCTATCAGAGTGATTAATTGCTTACTAAGCTTGATTATCGAGGTCACACTGGTGTCACTTAACCCTGTAGGCACTAAGCTAGGATAAGATTCATGGATTGATTGATTGCTTGGTTGGTTGGTTGGTTGGTTAAACAGCCTTTATTTAAGGGCGCGCTGGTGTCGCTCACCCCTACAGGCACCAAGTTGGGTTTATTTGATTGGTTTTTTTTACTGATGGACAGCCTTACAGCCTTACACAGCCTTAGCTGATTGGTTGTAACCAATTACAGCTTCAGTTAAAGGCCAAGCTAGTGTCACTCACCCCTAAAGGCACTAAGTTGGGGGGGAGTGGTTGATTAAATGATGGGTTACACAGCTTCAGTTAAAGGCCACGCTAGTGTCACTCACCCCTAAAGGCACTAAGTTAGGGTTGGCACCGAGGGGCACCAAGTTGGGGTCGCCTGCCCCTTTACCCAAGGGGGCAGGGCCAATGGGCCCCCTGCGCACGCCGGCCTTCTCCCCATAACGAGCTTGCAACCTGCAGAGACATGAACAGCGTGTGAATGCTGCTGGATACGAACAACGTGCGATGCTGCAGAGACATGAACGGCATGTGAATGCTCCTGGGCATGAAGGACGTGTGAATGCTGCTGGATATGAATTTGGTGCAGCAGTTGTGAAGGTGTGCAGTCTGCATGCACGGTCAAGGCCGCATTTCTCAAAACACACACGGACCCCAGTCATGTGGGGGCGCAGTAAGGTGACGCAAGCAACTAGACTCAGCAAATAGTGTTTTTTACTCATTAGATGCATGCTCAAGGCCGCCTGCCTTAAAACACGCACAAACCCCAGTTATGTAGGGGTAACATGAGGTGACATAAGCAGTTGGAATCAGCCAGTGTGCTAGTTACTCATTTGGTGCAAGCGCAAAGCTGCTTGCCTTGAAACACACACGGACCTCAGTCATGTACAGGTGCAATGAGGTGTGTCAGCAGTTGGAATTAGCCAGGGTGTGCTATTCACTCATTTGGTGCAAGCGCAAGGCTGACTGCCTTGAGACACACACAAAACCCCAGTCCTTCTGGGGTGCAATGAGGTGACATAAGTAGTTGGAATTAGCCAGGGTGTGTTATTCACTCACCTGGTCTCAAGCGCAAGGCTGCCTGCCTTGAGACACACACACACACACACACACACACACACACACACACGGACCCCAGTCATGTAGGGATACAAGAAGGTAATGAGAACACTTAGACACTGCAGAGCAACCGAGCTGTGTGTGCGCCTCACCTGAATAGCTCTGCCTGCTTCTGGAACTCTCCTTGCTGCACGAACTCAAAAGCGGGCTTCGGCCTGCGAGGCGTTGCGGATTGGTTCAAGTGAGAAGTGACACAGACAGTAGGGTGTTAAAAATAAGAATCAGCAACATAGAAGGGACTGAAGCAAATAGAAGGCTAGGGACGTTGACCTTGTACAGGATGATATGAAATGAATTTACCAAAGCTACTTAGGCACATTCTTGACAAGAGCGCTAACCTCTGTCCCCTAAGACTTTGCTGAAACAGAGACAAAGAGCAACAAGCCCTCAAAAGCTAATGGTTTGAAACCATTGAATGATTTGATTTTAAAAGCTAATGGTTTGAACCCATTTATTGGTTTGGACCCGGAAGCTCATGCTTTGAATTCCTCCAACTCCTCCAATACACACACCTGCGCTCCAGCTTCTTCAACCCCCTCGCACCCATGCGCTCATCGAAGAAGGCAGCAGGGTTTGGTCCTGCAGGGGGCGCGCTCGATGTTGTCCCCCCTCGAGGAGCAGCAGAGGCAGTACCAGCTGCCATCTGGTTCACTCGCAGCGTTGTCACGGGCTGCTTGCGTGAGATGTGTGTGTGTGTGTGTGTGTGTGTGTGTGTGTGTGTGTGTGTGTGTGTGTGTGTGTG
>QAXF01000824.1:48046-62025 GCA_004335645.1 Dunaliella sp. WIN1
TTTGTGTGTGTGTGTGTGTGAGCACGCATATATTTAACTTGGATGTGATGATCTACAGGTTAGTAAGAGCACCAAAAATGCCGTTATAATGGAGTAGTAGTAAACCAGCATGGAGAAAAGTGGCAGCCAATCTTTCATTTGTCCTTGATTAGCAGCTAGCACTTACAGATTTACTTATAAGTCCTGCATTCTGTGAGTTCCAAACTTGTCAAAATCTGAATTGTAGTGATGCTCTGATAACAGTCATACATGTGTTCACCAGCCCTTATATTATACATAACATGATCTGTGCATGACAGCAGCTGCTCAAATGCATGATGGCTTTCAGCTTCTGTGAAGAAGTGGAAATTGCATGTATAGGGGTCCTGTCGTACAAATTCTACAGGTGTGTTCCAACAACCCCAGTCGCTCTAGAGCGCCATGGCAATAGCATTGCATGTTGCATGCACAACATAAATCATGGCTGGTGCATGACATAATGTCAGGCTGTCAGTAATCAGGAATTCATAAGTAAATAATTGACTTTGCAGGCTCTTGCGACAAACAAGGACTCCTGAGGTCATTGAATTGCACTGCAAGGCACGTTGCAGAAGTTGAACTGGGAAGCCCATCGCTCCGCATCCTGCTGCACCCCTCACCCTCTCGATGTTTATGTATGATCCTGATGACCTTGCATGCAGGCATGAAGGGCCAGATGCGGCAAACAGGCGCAGAGCTGCTGGACTCAACGTTGACCCGCTTATATACAAGCGTTTCTTCACTTGCTGTTGTTCCTGATATTGCAACGAGACTTTTTGTGTTATCGTACCTGAACGAAATTGACCTTGATTCGAAAACCTAACCTTGGATAAAAGTCAGCATTGTATTCGTTATGTTGTGCTCCTGCTACACAATATAACTACAATTTGTTTATTTCAAAAATGTAGAAACACCGGTAACTTATCCTCGATACTGTGCTGGAAACAGACATGAGAGCGTACTAAAGAGCAGCTGAGCAATGAACACCTCCAAATGGGATTCTACAAGCTTTTTAGGGCTCCAGGCTCTGCTGAAAGGGCATGTGTGCAGCAAAGAGCTGCTGGCCTCCCACCCCACACCACCCACGTGTACAACAGCCCACGCAAGTCCCATGCAGCTGTGACATGCAGCTTGCCCTGCCCTCCTGCACCCCAAGGCCACAGCCCGGCCGCTCGCTGCGCTCCTCAGCAACTGGACAGCACAGTTACGCGCTCACATGCATCATCGTGCGACTCCGTCACACCCACGAAGCCACACAACAGCCATGCATCACACGAAGACTGCAGCAGCACTGCCGCAGCTGCAGACACTGCTGATCCATGCCTGACTGACGACAGCAGCAGATGTGTCCAGCATGGTCAGCAGCCAGCCAAGGAAGCCGTACGACTTCTCCTTGCTGCCTGCTACTCTTCTGGCACTGCCAGCCCCATGTCACCACCTCAAGAGCAGCAGCAGCACTTGTCATATATGCTTGCCAAAGCAGAGGCTGCAGCAGCACAAGCGTGGGAGAAGGAAGTCCTGCAAGCGAAAACCAGCAGCATGGCTCGGAGGAAGAAGCGGAGAAAGGTGGAGCAAGGGGCAACCATTCCTGGCCAGCATGCAGTGCCTGGCCTCCAACCAGACTCAGAGAGTCCCAGGAACAGCGGGGGCACTGTGGCTACTGTGGCTGAGTGGAGGTGCTTGCTGGAGGGCCTGCGGGCCGTTGGATTGCACATGGGTCCAGGTAGGCTGTTCAATGGGTGCATAAACCAAGGGGCAAGTTGCAAGTTGCAGCAATAAGTGCGTAAAGAATGGACAACTTTAGAGTAGCAGGAATTGGGCGCACTATACAATGGACGAGTTGCAAGTACAACATCAATAGGTGCTTGAAAGGACGAATGGCGCCAGAGTAAGCAAGCAGCGCCTTTCCTACACCTGTACCAACTGTAGGTATAAAGCTGTAGGCAGGAGCATGCGCAAAAAGAGGGGTGTGCTTTGGTCACATGCGTTCGCCTTAGCTGCTTGTGTACACATCTCAGGAATAAGTCCTTGTTGCATGATGGATTCACTTGTACATTGAGATAGACAGCCCAAGGTCGTGCATGCTTTTTGGATGGAAGGGTACCCTTGCTTCTTGTGCATCGTACAAACACGCTACATTGGGGAGGGCTGAGGCTGTGCTCTTGTTGCTGCGCGATACTGTCTTCCTTTGTACTACGTAGACTTGCGATGTGACCTGTGCTGAAGATAAATCCCATTGTGAAGCGCAGCCTGGAACCAATCATGCATAGCATCATGAAAAAGATACTGTCTATGTTGCTCTCAATCATACTCGTCAAATTGCCCCTGGCTTTTATAACAACGCTAGCTCCTTGAGCTAAAGCACCCTGTCAAGAGCTTGGTTATGTAAGCTGCGATGAATCACTTGATGTGAGAAAAGTGGCTTATCAGCCATACCAATTGATGTTAGAGCTGATCAAGAAAGTTTGTAGGCGTGGTCATAAGGAGCAAATAGCCCTTGTCACTGAACTCATTGGCCTGCCTTGCCCTCTCTTGCCACTGCAGCCCTGCAAGTGCTGATGTACGGTGATGCCCGGCCATGGAAGAACAGCACAGCACAGCAGCTGCCCTTCACGCCGCACGATGGCCCACTTCTGCACAACGACATGGAGCCCGGCCCCCAGCCACCACACCATGCACAGCCAAGCGCACAAGTACAGCAGGGTCAAGGGTTGTGCGCGTTACCGCCCACTGGCACATCACACAACACTGAGGTGCTGCAGGCAGGAGCAGCAGCAAGCAACATGGTGGCAGTCAGCAGCGGCAGCGACAGCGGGCGTGCTGGTTATGGCAGCTCCACTGCATCTGTGTTGGAGGAGCTTGCAGGCTTGACACGCTGTGTATGCCTGATGCCTCCTGACAGCACGCATGGCCCCCATGACAGCACTTCAACCGGCACCGTCACACCCACCACACTCAGTGAGAACAAAGAAAAGGCGGCAGCACTGCAGGAGCGCACCAGCAGCCATTCATTTGCAAGTACTAGCTCAGACGCGCTTTCAGCGCTTGGCATCATCAGGACAACAAGCGCCAACAACAGCACCTTCACCAGCGCTGGCAACGACACGCATATGGGCTCGCAGCTAGTGGCTACCCTGGGGACTGGAGCAGCTACAGCATCAGGCATTGAGGGGCAGCTGCTCACAACTGCACACTTCAGAAGGCACAAGTGGCTGACCAGCGCCATGAACTGGCTGCTCACGCAGCAGTGGGAGCAGCAGAAGCAGCAGCACAAGCAGAGGCGCCAGCAACCGCAGCAGGGAGCTGGTGATGTGCCTATTAAGCTGGATGTGCTGCTGGACACAGCTCGCGCTGTGGCACGCAGCGACTACAAGGCTGCCCCGGAGTGTGCATGGTTGCGGCTGCTGTATAACACCACCCTCCCTGTGCTCCAGCAGCAGCACCTCCAGCACGCCCAGCAGCAGCAGCAGCAACAGGAGCAGCAGCAGCAGCAGCAGGAGGCTCAGCCTCACCCAGACCAGCAACAGGAGCCAAAACAACTGCAGCAACAGACATATCAGCCTTACCAGCACCTTCAGCATGGCCAGCAGCAGCAGCAGCAGCAACAGGAAGCTCAGCCGCACTCAGACCAGCAACAGGAGCCTCAGCCGCCGCAGCGTGCTGTTCAGTTCCCCACTCACCGCCAGCTGGACTGCCTGGCTTGGGCAGTGAGCAAGCTGGTGCAGTCTGGAGGCCCTGCCCCTTCACTCAACTGGCTGCAGGCAAGTGCAGCATATTTCTAGATTGCCTTTGCTTCGAGTCTTTGAAGTCATTTCTGCTAGAGGCCGCAGGCAAGTGCTGGGCTTCCTTTATGCAAGGTTAATTTCTTGCAAAATTTGCTGCTACAAGCTGCAGACAGTTGCCGTAGTGCTCAAATGCTTTAATATATTGCCGCAAGAGGCTTCAGGTAAGTCCCTTTGCATGTGTGTTTTTGGATACAGCTGCTATAGGCTGCAGGTAAGCTCCTTTGCAAGTACTTTTTCACTTACCGCTGCTAGAGGCTGCAGGCACGTTCCTCAATATGTAGGATCCTGTGCTGAAAGTACGCTCAGAGGTGCTTCAGCGTTGTTGCTCTGCCACAGATTCCCTCCTTATGCATTGCTTTCAAATATTGCTGCTAGAACTTGTGAACCACAGCACTTGCAGGGCTTAAAATGTAGCAGTTGCGTGATTTTGGAAGGGTAATGCTTGTTAGTGTAAACAGAGCGCACACACAAAGCTGGTGTAGCCGTTGTAGCAAGTTCACAGCCAGGCATCCACACTCTACATGCATGATCAAGGCAATGCTCACACGTATTGCGAACTTAGGATCCATCTTTTCAGAAGCTCCTAAATCTTGCAGCTGAATATAAGAACGCTGCCAGGGCTCTTGTTTTTCAAAGCTCGTGGTTCTCCATTTTGAGGAGTAGCAGCTGCCGGCCCTTTCTCTGCTGACCAAGGCGTGAGTTCCTGCAAGGGTTTTGCAACACGCTGGAGCTGGGATTTAATTTGTAGTGTAATGCCACGCCCGCCATGTCCATTTCAAAATAGCGCCTTGTCAGTACCCTAGTTCACAGTGGCAGCTCCTTGTCATGCTGCGCAGCTCGTAGTCTGTGTAATGTTTTGTTTATTGGTAGGACAGTGCATGGATGTAATTGTTAATCTGTATCACGCTTAACCCCCCTTTGACTTGGCAACCAACTCAATTATAAGAAACACCTACCTAACGATCTTGTGCCTGCATCCCCTAGGCTGCATGTAATAATACGCACATTGTGTAAAAAGTACACTTCATAGACCTGCAAGCAAGCAAGCAATTACACACGGTGATTTGTGAACAACAAGCATGGCCTTCCTCCTGAGTAATTTCTAAACAAGAGATAATTGAATGGGTACGTTGCAAGGGTTGCATATAGAGTCATGGTGATGGCTGTTCTGATGCCGCTTCTTATTGTCCATGTTGCACACAGGCTCTAGAAAACCAGCTGCTCGTGCTGTGCACCCATACCACTCTGGAGCTGTCCCAGCTACAGCAGCACAGCCTCCCTCCCCAACCTGCCCCCATGCCTCACCCTCCCAGCAGCGGTCTCTTACAAGCCCAGCCTGTGCTGAGCACACCACAAGCCTCCTCCCTCAGTCCACCAGCAGCTCCCCCCTCCTCCAGCTGCCATGCTGCTCACCCCTCCTCCAGCTGCCATGCTGCTCACCCCTCCTCCCCCAGTCCACCAGCAGCTCCCCCCTCCTCCCTCAATCCACAAGCAGCTCCCCCCTCCTCCAGCTGCCATGCTGCTCACCCCTCCAGCAGCGCCGCAACTCCTGCACCTTCCTCCAGCCGCTCTCCTTACATCTTGAACCCGCCCAGCGCAGCTCCGCAACCCCTTTCCCACCCACCGCCATCCCCGCCACACGCGCTTGGCGCAACCCTGAGCCCTGCGCCCTCTGCCCTTCCAACGCCATCAGCCTCGTGCGCAGCTGCTGTGCATTCCTGTGTGGCCATTCTGGTGTCTCTGTCAGAGATCAGCCTGGCGCTTGGTCCCCTAAATACACCCACCAAAGCCTTACTCACCAAGGGGCCCCTCCAGCAGCAAGCTTCACACACGGCCAGAGCTGGTGGTGACAGCAGCACCCTACCACCCTCACCTCTCACCCTGTGTGCGCTCACGCACTGCTCATCAGCCGCAGCAGCTGCTGGCCTGCTGCCCCTGCCCGCCTGTGCTAAGCTACTGTGGTGCCTAGCTCGCCTAGACTGGCACCCTGGGGAGGAGTGGCTAGCTTCTGTGAGTGCGCACCTGTGTGCACACGCGCATGAGGGTGCAAGCACAGGAACGACTGCAGTGCAAATGGGTGTGGAGGAGGGCCCGCAAGTGACAGAGGGGGCCAGTGCAGGTGGGGTACAGCCCTGTGCTGAGGCTGGGGCTTCGGGAAGGGATCAGACAACTGAGCAAAGCACTGACCAGCAGCAGCAGCAGCAGCAGCAGCAGCATGAGAGTGAGGGGCAGGACCAGCAGCAGTGGCATCTGCAGCAGCAGCAACAAGTCCTGGAGGCGCAGCAGCAGCAGCAGCAGCAGCGGCAACAAGTCCAGGTGCAGCAGCAGCGGAAGCAACAGGTCCTGGAGCAGCAGCAGCAGCAGCCGCCCCTTAGCAGGACCAATGCGTTGCAGGCCTTGTGGGCACTGGCAACCTTACACTCCCGTGATCAGCCACCACGCCACAGTCGCAAGCGCAGCCACCAGCTGCACCTGTTTGAGCGCCGGCTCGATGAGCAGCTGCAGCAGCAGCAGCAGCAGCAACATGGCCATAGCGCGCAGCCACTTCAGCTGGGTGCGCACCCTCCACGCCCTGGAGCAGCTCCAGGCTGGATGCACACAGCTACACACATACACCACAGCTGGCTGTTGCTGCTGTTGCCTACCCTAGAAGCTGGGCTGCCAGAGCTCTCAGGGCCCTCACAGGTCAGTGTCCTCTGCTGTGGATCTATTGTTGAGCTGCTGTGAGTCTGTTGTGACTGCTGTAACTCTTTTGTTAAGCCACTGTGAGCCTGTTGTGGCTGCTGTGTGTCTGTTGTGAAGTTGCTGACCCAGGGGTCAGGCTTTTGTTTGCGCATGGCGCTTTCCTTGCATTGCTGGTGTCCCAAACTGCTTTGCCCTTGCCTTGCCCTCCAGCAGCCAGGGTCTGCCTCTGCAGGCCTGCCCGTCTGATGGTGTTGAGCAAAGGCTACTCATCAGCGGTCATAGGATCGCCTACAGAACATTTGCTAGCTTTACTACTTTCTTTCAAAGTCTGTAGTTCTAAAAAGACTGGTGTCTCTCTGCCTCGCCATCTGAGTAGGGTACACAAAAGCCCTGCCTTCCAACATCTCGGTCCCTCTGCACACCAGTTTGATTGAAGTCCCAAGGTTTCTTTGCTTTATCTTTAATCGCAAATGGGGGCTCCAAGTGCCATTTTCAACAGGTGTTGCTGTCTAGCGCACTTTGTGCCCTCTAGCTGCCTATCCTACATCCTCTGAACTCACCTGCCTCGCTGCTCAACTATGTTGATTGTGGCGCCCGCTATTCATTGACCAAAGGAGACCTCGGCCTGGCTGCCTCACCCGGTAAACTTTCATGCAAGGCATATAGTTTGCCAACTTCATCACACTGCTCCTTTGCACTGACATTGCAACCTGGACTCGCGTAGGCTGTTATGAAAGCCTCTTCCCCAAGGTTCCCACATTAGAGCTTTTGTTGCATGTAACATCCCTCTGCAGTGCACAGGTCTGATAGCAATTACTTCCTGCTTTATCGCTGTTGTTGTCTTGGCAGGCCCTGCCATATTTTGAAGGGATGCTTTTATAGCCTCCAGGGACACATCGTGAACTTCCCATAGAACTAGAGCTTGACAGCAGCCTGTCATGTTCAGCATGCCCATAACTCAACGGCACAAGCACGGCTCGGCCCAAGTGAACGCTGTCGAAGGTTCAATCAGCCACCTCTAGTTCCCACCATTAAGGGATGCCATTGTTCATAAGGCTTGCTACTCACAGCAGGCACTTCTCACTCCTTCTGGCCTTGGTATAAAGGCTGTCTTTCAAGTCAATATCAATAAACTTATCCTCTGACTGCCTTTCATGGCTCCCACGATCCTGGTTGCGTACTTCTTACCCTTCTTGTACTTCCGTCACAGCCACAGGCCTAGGTGCTGTGGCAACCCTACCTCTCATTCACCTCCCTCACAGGTCTCCATACTCTGGTTGCTGGCCGTGCTGGTGCCGCAACCTGCGGACAACCCCAAAGCAGCTCATCCTGCGTTTCCATCAGGCCAAGGGAGAAGGCGGCCTAGTGCAGCAGAGCCTCGAGGAGGGCCAGGCAGCAAAGTGGCAGCAGCCACAGCACACAAGCAGCAGCACGATGAAAGTGCTGTCATAGCGGCAGGTAGTGCACAGCCATCAGCAACGGCATTGGCAGCAGCGGCAGCGGCGGAGGACACGCCACCGCCAACGCCAGCATCAGCAATGGCAGCGGCTGATGCTTTGGAAGGTGCACAGGCACGCGCTGCAGCAGCACAAGTACAGGCGCGTGTGTGCAGCTTGCTGCGAGCACTGCTGCCTAGCTGCACACAGGCCCTGCACACCACCTCCCCTCACATGGTAGTCATGGCATTGTGGTCTGTTGCGCGCGTGCATCCTGCGCTGCTCGCGCCGCCCTCACAGCACCGGGGTGATAGACCTCAACCTGCGCGTGGCGTGGCTGATGTTGTTGATGGGAACCGCACTGCTCTTGGCAGTGTCTGCAGTGCGCAAGAGGCGCTCATTGGTGGTGGGCCCCCTACAGACAATGGCAACGACAGCAGCAGCAGCAACACAGCCTACAACAGCGACGAGGGTCACAGTAGCAGCAGCAACGCAGCCTACAACAGCAATGACAGCGATGACAGCAGCGGCAGCAGCCCCAGAAGCTACTCGCCTCACAACGTGCGAGCTTTCGTACACACCGCGGCAGACCTAGTGGGTCAGACTGCCCCTGTGCTGGCTGCTGACGACTTGGTCACTGCATGCTGCTCCCTGGAGGCCCTGGGCTGGTCTGGGGCAGACTGGAGCTGGGTGGGCACCTTCGCATGTTCATGCAGGTAGGTGGGCTGGTGGGTGGGCTGGTGGGCAATGCTGTCTTCTGGTCTGGAGCAGACTGGAGCTGGAATGGCACCTTCGCATGTGCCTGAAGGTGGTTAGGCTGGTTGTTGGCAATGTCTTCTGCAGGAAAGGTAGCTTGCACCTTGATTGGCTTTACGCAAGGGTCAGCGTGCTGGATGCAGACATACTGCAGTCTAGGATAGGCGGCCTGGCACAGGCGTGCAGGTGGCTTTGCCAGCCCCAGTCCTAGTAGGTATAAGGGCACTTGCCCTGAGGTCAAATTGAACTCAGGCTGGATTAGGGTGAGATGGCACAGGCGTGCAGGTGGCTTTGCCAGTCCCAGTCCTAGTAGGTATAAGGGCACTTACAACCTCCTTGCCCTGAGCTCAAATTGAACTCAGGCTGGGTTAGGGTGAGATGGCACAGGCATGCAGGTGGCTTTGCCAGTCCCAGTCCTAGTGGGTATAAGGGCACTTACAACGTCCTTGCCCTGAGCTCAAATTAAACTCAGGCTGGATTAGGGTGAGATTCCACAGGCGCGCAGGTGGGTTTGCCAGTCCCAGTTCTGTTAGGTAAAAGGTCACAACGTTCTTGCTCTGAGGTAGACTGAGCTCAGGCTGACTTTGGGTGAGATGAAGCTGGATGGGCACATGCTGGCTCAAGTGGTGAGTGCTCTTGGAGCAGGTCTTAGTGCCCAGGGCAGGCAGGGAGCTTAAGTCTGGCTAGAGCTTACTGGACATGAAGGCTTGACACGTGCACACTGCTGGGTGAGTGCCCTCAGCGCTGATCTATAGTGCGCACTCAAGGTTTCCATGCGCGTGCCCCGGCTACAAAAGCAAGCGCGTCCTGTAGCGCACACCATTATGTCACCAAATATGGCTTTCTCCTACTGGACAATGTTACAAATTGGTCAAGAGGCCTTCGCATGCATCTGTAATGGTCTAACCTAGAGTTTGCACTGAGCTTTCTGCTGAAAGGAGGGTGGAGCCCCTTTGTCACTTCACACTGCCGCAACATGCCTGTAATAGTTTTTCAGCTGCCCCTCGTGCCCTGGTGTTTCAGCTTTGCCGCGCAAATGTTAAACTGGCTGCGCAGGCAGAAGCTGAAGGAGCTGGACTACCATGAGGTTGCGGATCTGCTCGACGCCCTCAATCAACTGCAGCAGCGTGGCCAACTCAGCCAGTCCAGCTTACAAACCCAGCAACAGCCCCGCTACCAACAACGGCACCAACTACCACAGCCACAGCACTCACAGACACACCAGCAGCAGCTCCCACACAATGCACAGCACCGCCAACAGCAGCCACACCAGCAGCAGCAGCGGCTTGCGCCACACCAGCAGCCCTCACACATGCAGAAGAAAGTCGGCCTGGCAGCCCAGAGACTCCGCGGCAAGGCCACAGGGGACGAGGTTCAGGAGCTCGTGGAACTTGGGACACTAGGTGCCCAGGAAGTAGTGCGTGCCCTCTCACCTCGAGCCCGAGGCCAACAGCGCCAGCAGCGGCAGCAGGGGAGTACTGGGCCTGACAAGAGCACCTTCTCAAGGGAGGCCCAGGCGCTGGCCTATGCCACCAGTACTCGACTGGCAACTCGGCTGCTCGGGGCTCTGAATGGCTTTCTGCACAACCTGCTCATGTACAATACCATACCTGCTGTTCCTCGCGCTAGATCAGTCCCGGATCCCCTGACAGCAGCAGCATCGACCCCTGATGCAACAGCAGCAGCAGCAGCAGCAGAGAGCACCGCGTCTTCTGCGCAAACGTTGGGCGCAGCTCTGTGTGCGGCTGTGGCAGCGTCAGAGGGCTTTGCTGCGCATGTGCTACGCACTTCACCTACAGATCAGAGGCCAAGTGCCCGAGAGCAGGTGCGCAGCGACAGTATGTGTAAGTGTGTGTGTGTGTGTGTGTGTGTGTGTGTGTGTGTGTCCTCTAGCCTTACTAAGCCCGCACGTATCTCTGACCTAGGTTTAAGTGGGCTCGTAGACTGGTGCCGCGCAATTATGTGTCTGTGCAAAGGGCCCCATACCCACACTGCACATAACGTGTACTTTTGATGTATGTGGCTAGACTCTTTTGTCATGTTTGCAGTGTTCAGCCTAAAGTCTTACTTGCAGCTCCTCTCTCTCGTCTTGGCATCAGCGTATTGTAACGCACCTACTTGCGTTTGCAAGCAAGCAGGCTTCACATGTGGCGCAACGCATGCAACATCACAGCATGGCATCTGCGCTTCGGTTCCAGCAAATGTAAGTGTGCTGCTGTCACTGCAGCTTAGCCTCAGATGTACAAGCATATCTTAGGGACAGTGCATGCTGTTGCACAGCAGGGCATCTGTGCTGCAGTCCCAGCAGCAGAGGTGGAACCCTGCACCATGCATACCATGTAAAGCAGGGTTGCGTTGTACATGACGTATCTACAAATAAGGTCCATACACAAGTAAGGACTTTCTCCAATTTGCACTAAATTAGTTGTTATTCAAACGTGCATATATGCCACTTTTCAAACCCACGGAACATACAACCCTTTTGTGTAGCATAGCTTCTGTGCTGCAGTCATAGCAGCAGGGGGCCAAGTTGAGGCTGCACTGTCTGTGTTGCTTGTGCATCCAGGCCTAATAGCCCCAGTCAGGGCTCAACCTTCCCCATTTCACACCTGCTCTTAGTATGCTCAAAGACTTTTGCTCCCACACTCCTTGTTTTTTGTGCTTGCAGCCAAGTTTGCCATGATTGTGTGCAGAAGTTTGCCTGAAGGCCTGGACCAGATGCAAGCACCCTACAATGTCTAATTGTGCACCTCTTCCACGCAAGAGCATGCCCAGGAGCAAGCGACTCATGTCAGTGATCTGAACACAGTACAGCATTCAGAAACAAGTGTCCTACAGGTATTGAGTAAGTGAAAAATAGCCCCTTGCATGGTGTTTCAGAGAAGGAGAGCTGCTGGGATTAGCGCAGCTGCTGCATGCAGCAGCTGAGCTCAGCACAAGCACACACGCCTGGCAACGGCTGCGTCAGTGCATATCTGCCCACCACAAACCATGCTGTGCCTCCTTGTTCCCACAGGCATGGCGCAGCTGGGACCACGTCCAGCTGTTAGGTGCAGCGGCTGAGCTCAGGGCAAGCACACACGCCTGGCTGAGGCGCTGTCATCAGTCACGCCCTGTGCAGCCTCACCCTGCGGCACCTGCGACCCCTGCTGCACCAGTCAGTGGAGCAGCTGTCACAGCCGGTAGCACAGCTAGTGAAGCTCGAGGAGCAGCCCCCAGCAGCAGCAACAAGGCCACCACCTTATCATCCAGTCCACCTACGCCACGCCCCACCTCCACGCCCACCTTAATCCGGCCCTCCCCTCCTCCCCCTTCGCCCCCAACGTCTGCTGCACCTTCGGGTACAGTCGATCAACGCAGCCCCTCCACCAGCCAGCCATCCTTCCGCGCTCCTTCTGTCTTGTTCTCCGCCCACGCCAGCGTGTCTGGGCAGCTTTTCGCTGCCGTGACAGCCCCTTACGACCTCCTCATGCCTCCCATCCCGGCCACACTCACCTCCACGCTCCTCAGACACACACCTACCCTCCTGGCAGATCTGCAAGCCCTGCAGGAGCTCAACCCCTCCGGCACGCCCCCTGAAGAGCCCCCAGGGCCCCCCTTGCATCCAGGCTCACGTGCTGGAGCACTGCCAGGCGCCTTGGGCCTGACTGAGAGAAACAACCAGCCAGACCCATATCAACACCTGCCCGGTCAAGGCACCTGGCCACCTCAGCACTCAGGAGGTGCAGGAGGGCGCAGCCAGGAGGACCTGGAGCAGCTTCAGCTCCATGCACCACAGCACCATCGACAAAGCCCAGCTGACTCTGCGCAGTGCCGCCACCCTCGTGCGCGCGCACAGCTCGCGGGCGTTGTCGCGCTGCTGCTGCACACGCATGTAGTCTGGCGTGCGCCGGTGGCTGGTGCGCTGCTGGATGATGTGCAAAGGTGGGTGGCATGGTGGAGCTGGTGTGTGCCCTTGCCCAGCAACAGGCAGGCCTGCATCACACAAAATATGCCCACCCTTGCGATGAGCTGGTCTGCGGTCAAACAGTGGCGATACCCAGTGGTTGGCTGTGCAGCTGTAGGATGGGGTCCCTTGCAAGGCTGCCAAGCAGGGAGGCCTTCCTGTATGCACTTGCTGCTGAGGGAGCCCTTGTGGCTTCTTTTTTGCTGGCTGACGCTCAAAGGTGCGCTACACTGGTGCAGCTCTAGTGCCTCTCCACTGTTACCGCTTTCATGCACAAAGGCGTACAAAGCTGATGCGACCCCAGCGTCACTGTGCTGTGACCCCCGGTGCACATGAGTTTGCACTGGTCATCTTTAAACACACACACACACACACACACACACACAAAAAAAAATCCACACGCTGCAGGCTGCTTGCGCCAGGTGTGCCAGACCCCTCAGCTGCTCTGCAGCTCTTGCAAGCCTTGGCCACTCTGCGCCAGTTCCAGCTGCTACCTGGCCCAGCAACCCAGCCAGGGCGCCCACCCTTACTCCCACAGCCTCAACCCCAACTCAGCAACCCAGCCACAGCCCCAGCCCTGACCCCACAACACAGCCTGTGTGCCTACCCCGGCCCAGTAGCCCAGCCAGAGCCCCCACCCTCACTCCCTCATCCTCAACCACGACCGCCTTCACCCCAGCTACAGCACCAGCCACCCTCACCCCAGCAGTGCGCAACCAGCCCCTCCTCGCTGCACCCCCACCGACCCCATTCTCCACCCCCACAGCTGCAGCCCCATCACCCCCCACCCTGGCACCACGCCCCTCATCCCTCTTTGCCACATGCCCAGCCCCAGCATCACTCTGTTGGTCCCCCGCCTGAGCTTCATCTCCAGCAGGGACTCTTCGACACTGGGCCCTTCAGCTCGTCACCCCGCCCTTCCAGCTCTCCTCCTGAAGCCCATCCGCATCGCTCCGGTGCCAACCAGCAGCCTCAACCCGCGCCTTGCGCCCCAGCCACAGCACACGCAGCAGCCAGCTCACACAGCTCGCCTGCCAGCACCCAAGTCACAGCACACGCAGCTCCTAGCACACACAGCACAGCCCATACGGACGCATCCAGCTGTCAGGACAGCGCAGGCAGCGTCAACCAGCCGGCTGTCGCAAGCTGTCAGAATGGTGTAGACAGCCACATGCAGCTCACAGCCTCGCTGGTAGCCAGCTGGCTGGATCGCCCACCTTCTGTAAGCGGCCTGAGGCCGCAGGCACATATCGCTGCTGCTACCCCCCCACTGCCCTTGCAAGTACACGGTGAGGGGCGGGCTGGCCAGCTGGAGGCATGTGTGTGTGTGTGTGTGTGTGTGTGTGTGTGTGT
>QAXF01000857.1:15782-30254 GCA_004335645.1 Dunaliella sp. WIN1
CACACACACACACACACACACACACACACACACACGCACACACACACACACACACACACATTCGCACACAGTGTGAGTGCCTTGAAAGGAGGGTGGAGCTCAATCCATTTCCTTGTTTGTCATCCTCGCAGGAATGCTCCATCCACTCTAGCTCACACAACACACAAGCTGAGTGCTGACTTACAGGCTGAATGCAGGTGCTGCTGCTCTGCATGGCACGGCAGGCATTGGCCAAGTTGCTCTATCATGTACTGTCAATTGCAGTGTGTGCCTAGGAGTGCTCAAGCGGCTCCATCTTGTGTTGCACGCAGGTGCTGCTGCGCTGCAAGGCACCACTAGCGTAGACCCGGGCACCCAAAACGCTGCGCATGCGGCAACCACGCAGCTGCTGGAGCTGAAGGTGAGGCGGTGCGGAATCACTTCCCTCATAGTGCCAATCAGTAATGCTAACAAGAACACCATCTTATGGGGCGTGTTGCATGAACAGCTGCTGGAGGTGAAGGTGAGGCTGTGGGAATTTATTAGCAAGTACACCATTCTTGAGGCGTAATGTTGGTGCTCTTGCTGAAAAGTACACCATACCTGGGCTGTACCACATGAACAAGTTATTGGAGCTCAAGTTGGAAGCATACTTCAATACTTTTCTCCTGGTTATAGAAATATGCACAGCTATAGTAGCTCGCATTGTTGTGTGGGCACTTTCTGGGGATCCCGTTAAAGGCCTTATAGAGTACTAGTGTGCAAGCAGCTATTGCAGCTGAAGATAAGGCTTTCTGGGCTCTTGAGTAATAAACCTTTCCTGGCGGCCCGTGGCAGGGATCTACAACCTCAGCTGAGCTCCTAGCCAGGTGGCCGGCTACTTTCTGGGTGGATCCTGATCTTAGAGGAATCGCCCATGCTGCTGCATCTGATACCGGCATATGCTTTAAATTTTTTTCTTTGACAAATTGTACAAATGTGTGTGGGCCAGGTGGGCTAGATTCTCAAAGCTGCCGCTGTTGTGTGTTGGGCCTCGCACCCTGCTAAAGGAGTATGCTAAGGGCCTCAGTCTTTGTTCATTAGCAGGGCCTCTCTTTGTTATATATAAGTCTCACAGAATCTAATGCGTCTGGCATTAAAGGGCATTTCTGTTGTGATGTAGATGTAAAGCTAGAACAGCGCTTCCAGAAGCACGGGTGAGCGGCACATCATTTGCCTTCCTTTCCACCCTCCTTCACTTAATGGCTAGCTACGCATGGCCATAAGCTTGTGCGCTTATTCTGTGTGGATGTTCTCCTGGTTAATTTATTACGCAGCTCTCTTGAGGAGTAAGCAGGTCAAGATGACTGTATTGACCACACACGTAAGCTAAGTTGCTATAAGCCAGCTTGTGCATGTTTATTCCATACCTGCTTACCAGATCCAGGCTTCCACGCTCCTGCAACCATGCTTCCATGCACTTTGCTTAATTCAAAACCTCCTGCTTGCTCTCTGAGCTCAAGTTTTGCTGACTCTCATTATGTTGCGACTTTCATCATTTTGCCTGCAGGTCCCGGCACCCCTCCAACCAGCCCTCCTCACGCTTGGCTTAGCCCATGGCCTCCCATTGGCCCCATGGGCCCAAAGATCTGCTTACGCAGCGCACAAGGGACCCATGTCAGCCCTGGTAGCTGGAGGCTGGTGTAGCAGCAGCTGCCGCGAGAGTGGAGGCACTGACAGCGGTGCGCCTGGGGCAAAGGGGCTCGTGGTGGGGCGGCAGAGGCTGGGCGGTGGAGCAGATATGGTGGTGCAGGTGAGGGCATGGGCTGTGTGGAAGTGGTGTGCACCTTTTAAGTACTGCCTTTTTATATTTCTGTCTTTGACATGGCACCTGAGCGGTTGCTGTAGCTATCATGCGTAGCTGGGGCAAAGGGGCGTGTGGGGTGGCAGCAGAGGCTGGGCGATAGCAAGTTGTAGTGATGTGGGTCAGGCTGATCAGCAAAGGCAGGGTCTTCAAAGCATGAGTTTGCTTCCATATCGTGTTTGGGGCACAGCTAGTGCTGCAACTTCACCTTCAGTGCCAAGTACTGGTTTGTGGAACAGCTTCGAAAACGAAGGAGAAATTATAGACAGGTAAAGGTAAGTTATGCAGTAACACAGGTAACAAGTGATCATATGTGTGATCATTCTGGTGCTGGTAGCCTATCTAACGTCTTGAGTCAGTAGCTTGAAGACTAAACTATGTTGGGTCCGCTAGATTGAGAAGTAGCCTTGCAGACTGCTCTTCATGTGTATTGCTCACCTAGCAAACTCCCAAGCTTCTGGCTGCGTATACTTCAAACATACAAGCGCCGTGTAATGCCTTCTGACCATTGCCCAAGCATTCACCTCACACTTGCCCGTGTTGTGTTGCTACTAGTATGTTTCCTGTAATTATTGCCTATATCTCGTGTACCTTCAGGGATATAGAAGTGTAGTCCATTCAGAACCTGGAAATAGTCAATGAAGGAAGGAGAACAATAAAACATTGTAAGCAAGGGCGTATGTGCTCATAGATGCTCATAATTGAGAGAATGTTAACAGAGGGGGCTATTTGACCAAAAGTCCGGGCATGCTCCTTTTTTGTTGTAAATCGCGGTTATACATTATATACAAGTACATAATACATTATATATAAGTTTTGGGGTCAAATGGATGTCTGTGTGCTCTGGGGTGGAAATCGGCCTCGTTTTTGGCCTAGATAAAATCAAGTTGCGCTCACCAGGGCCCTGACACGGGTCAAAAATTAAATAAAATGCTATCAAGGTATTTCTTGTGTAATATAAATCAATCGTGGATGCATAAATGCTGGTTTGGAGGGGTCGATTTTGGGGCTTACTGGCTGAATTTTTCCAAGGGAAATGGCTGAAAATCCACATTTGACCAACTACTGGGTCTTTTCACTCCATTTCTTTTGCGATGATATTCACTTAATGTATGGACCCAAAATCACCAATCACCCAATTTGGGCCAGTGGGTGATCTGGGGTGGAGATCTGGCTGTGAAAAGTAGGGTTCACGTCGCGGCCAATTCGGCACGGGCCCCCTGACTTGCACCTTTCAAGCTCAGCTGCTATGGGCTACATGTGAGTGCTGAGTTTGAAAGGTGCAAGTCGGGGGGCCCATACCCTGGGAGCATGCCAAAACCATACCCATTTTGGGCCTCAGATAGCCCCCTCTGGAAATTTATCAGGTTTGATTGAACCAGGAGTTGCTCCTCAGGTATCTTCCTACATTTTGCACATTCCTCCTTTTTGACTGCAGGTGGCTACCTCTGTGGCTCGGCGCACTCTGCCTCAGCTGCTGGCTCGTCATGACCAGTGATGTTTACATGCTTGGTGGTTTTTTATGTGTAGTGATGACACTTGAGTAGCGGTAAACACTGACCAAGCTGTAAGGGCATATGCGTCTGCATACGGTAATACCATCATCTTTACAACAGCATACATCAGTAGTCAGTACATGAAATAGTCTGAGTAGAAGAGGACAAGACTAAGGAGCACAGGTTTGGTAGATCACAGGCAATACTTCAGAGGAAGCTTATATAAGCTGCTTACTTAAGCCTGCCTTACCTATGCATATGGCCAACCCTCTCCCTTACTTTGCAGATGCCGTGCATTCTAATTTTTTAGCTGTCTTTCGTATGCTGATAGCGCTTCAATGGTTCTTTCCAACCCTTCATGCTATTGATGCGGGGTGGTATAATTTTGCTAGTTTTGAGGCGCTGTGTTGGTTATTCAATTTTTTTCACTGGTACCTGCCAGTGCTCCATGCGAAGTGTGAGGATTTTTTGCTTTGTGCAAACTTTCATGAAGTGCTAGAGTTCAGAGTGAATGATGATGGTATATAGGGTGCTGTTCCCACTCTGTGTCAATGATAAGTCCCTTTGATTAATTGCACCTTTTCTGGACGTTGCCAGCCAGCGTGATGCAGCATGGAAGAATGGGGGGAAGGGCAGCATCACACAAGTGGTTGTTTCTTGGGCTGTGGGGGCCACTACAGGTTGCAGGTAACAGGAATACAGCCTTCAGTCAAGAAATGCGACTGCTAGCCTGCTCAATTGAAAAAGGAAGACATATCTTTAGTCTCTGTCTGAGGAAACAAGGTTGTTTACTTCTTGCGGAGGGGTTACACCTGGGGGTGAGAGCAGTGAAAGAGGACATGTTTCTCATCTTGTACATTGTCATCAGCCTAGCATAATTTGCGAGTTGAAGGAGACCCGGGGTTCCAAGTAGCTGTCTCAACATGCAGGGTATGAGTTTGGAGCCTAAATTGAGCGATGCGGCATTGGACACCATTAGGGAGGTCAAGGAACAAGTACTTGGGGAGGCTGGAAAGAGAGTGCGTAACCAAAGCCCTTCCTGTAGGCATGGCGCACCACTGGTGATAGGACAAGCACTCACAGTTGAGCTCTCTTGGTTGTGCCTCTGAAAAGTTGCCCTGAGACCCACGACAAAACGACTGAGATTAATGAGCTCAAGACTCAGCAGCATCTGTTGAAATATGTGGGAGTGGGTCAGACCATCCATGGCTGAAAGAACTTGGGAGAACCAACAATGAGCTGACTTGGAGCTGAGCCTTTGGTCTGCTTGCAAGTCTTCTTCATGATGTGACTGCCGCCTTGGGTCAGAATTGTAGAAGCGCATTGCGGCACGGAACCAGTTGGATTGCATGGGCTCTAAGCCACACTCACGTATGACGCACCAAGAAGGGGTCGTGTCCTTGACCTGGAGGATCTTTTTAAGCAGTGCCCAGCAGCCATTTCTGTATGGGGTTGTCCATCTCTTTAAACGGCAAAACTTGCCTTATCGTAGAAAAAGGAGTGGCCCAAATCTGACTAGCGTACATGCCAACAGGAACTGCGTAAGTCTTGAGAAGCCAAATGTGTACGTGTTACCTGTTGGTAAGGCCATGATCCTTGACAAGCTCTTTGACTCGGAAGGTTCCAGCCATGAACAGCTTCAGAGCTGCGTCAGCTGCTACGGTCAGGTTGGTATGTTTGTTAAACGTCATGCCAAGGTGTTTGAAGGTGTCTGTGGCGTACCATCAAAGGACAAAGGAGGCAAGTTGCCGGTCCTGGTGTTGAAGCGCATCACCTCATAATTTTGTGTGTTGACAATCAGTGACTTCTTTTGAGCATACGTCCTCAATTTGTTGAGCATGAACTGGAGTTCATTATGGTCATTGGACTAGGGATACATAGATGCACATGCACTGTCAGTCAAGAGGCTTCACCCGTTGTAAAGGTCTTTCAAGAACATATATATTGCATATATATGCATGTATTAGCCTTTCACTCAGTTGCTTGCATGCTTGTAGAAGTTTGAGCTGCTCAGAGGAATTATGAAACGCTCCTTAGGCTCCGGTCACACTAGGCCAATTCAACAGCTCACTTTCAAGGTTTGCCCCCTGAAGAAATCTGGGGGGTTGATTTTGGGGGTGCGATCACTACACAAATCATTGCAAGTGAAAGTTATAATCTTAAAGACCTCTGATGCCCTGCACAAGCTGAAAATTGCCAAGGAGAGTTTAATGAACTTGAGGGGGTGAACTAGCCTTGTGTGACCGGGGCTTTACATTAGTATAGTGCACAAGAATACCTAGAGGGAATGCACTGTGACAGGTTCCTCGCCTTCAGTTCCAGATCAAATGCATTGAGTTGCCTGCGCAAGGCTTAGAACATTAGAAATCAGTGTGTGTGTGTGTGTGTGTGTGTGTGTGTGTGTGTGTAGCATAAGGATCATCCTATTCGCTCAGGAATAAGGTAACCTACAAAAATTTGTGCTTTCTTGTGCGAGCGATTATGGCGAGACACTTAGTGTATCTCCACTTTATAGATATCCAAGTAATGAAAGTTGTTGATATTGAACTCAATAACCTTATTCTTCTTCCTTCCTGCCGGACAAGACCCCTACCGCAACAACCGGCCTGATAGACTCTATTTATTCCATATAATTTGATGAATTGCTACAAAAGGTCAGCAGATAGTCTTAGGAGGCTAGGCTGTGCCTGTGACGAGGATCGGCCTTCCTTCTTTCGGACGCTATCTTTCCTTGCTCCCGTCTTTTATGAAATCAGACCCAAACAGGTGGTTCATGGCTCCCATCGCGTTGTTGCTTAAAAAGGTGCATGAAACCCTTTCTTAGCCTCCTTGCTTGTCGCTCACACGCATGCTCACCCCACTTTGCCCTCCTCGCTAGGACATCTTACCCAAGTTACAATCCTCGCTGATCCTGATGCCTTTCTGATCCAATTGCCTTCCCTCGGCTCCCATGCAGGGTGCATCACCCATGCCCTGCAGACCTGAAGGCACCGCTCCGCCCACAGCACGCAGCATCGAGCTGTTCTACGTCTACCTTGCCAATAAAGAGCGTTGGTGGAGGGCAGCTGTGCACGTGTTGGAGCTGCTTATATTCAGGTACCAGTGACGGGCAAGGAAGGCCTGCCGCGTGCCTGTGCACGCTTGTTCAAGCATCTTCCCATCCCTTATCACTGTCTCCAGCTTCTCTGTGCATACTGGCTAAACAAAGTGCTGTTATTTATTCATGTCTGAACATGCAACCCACAGCGAGTGTGCATGATCCTTTTTGATCGCCTGTTTGTGGTGCTTCTCCCTGCATAACGTGCTGTACTTCATGCTGGTACTTGTAAACAGTCCTTGGCTAAACAGCTGCACTTCTGGGATGATGCAATGATGCATGCTAGTTGTGTTGGAACAGGGTGGTATCGCCTGGCTACCCTCACCCTCAGCTGTTTTGCTTGCCTACCACACAGTTGGAGCCTATCCCTGCGTGCGGCCCAAGTGCTAAGTGGATGCGGCCTTGAAGCTGGCTCACCCCAGCAGCTTCAAGCCTCTAATGCTGTGCCGTCTTCTATGCCCTGCAATGCCAGCCTGGTGCAGCAGAGCACCCATCTTCTGCAGCAGATCACCTTCCTGAACCCGCTTGTAAGTTGTGCTGGGACGTGCAACGGCATAAGGCTAAAGCATTCTTTAACTATTTTTTAGCAGCTTTCTATTTGCAGCTCACGCAGTTTATTTTATTACAGTGCATAGCTGCTATGAAACAATAAAGGAAATGTACTGTGCAGCACCTGGCATGCACTGAAGGTTGTTTCCTGTTGTTGTCTCCTGTGGCATCAACGGGAACCTTGGTAACAGGCCTCAGATATTTGATGCGCACAAAAAGCCAAGGATTTAGAGTAGCGACAGCCGACTATGAAGGATATGCATGCCTGTAACACAATCTTGTTGTCTCTGTGTCCTTAGCTTGACCTAGACTCTAGGCTAGAGCATGTTCATTAAAAGGTGGTGAGTGTTTTGGGGTCAAATTATATATGTCACGACACTTTGGTCTAAGGATTGACCTTGCTTGGCATAGGTCAGCTGTTTTTGCTCCACGCCTCAGTGGGTGCTTAAGCATGCCCCAAGCAACCATCACAATGTCTTGAGTGGTCTTAAAGCAACTATGGGTGCATGACTTGAACTTAACAGGGCCTCTTTCTAATCATACACAAGCCACCAGGGTTGAAGGGATTCGGTTGGAAGACGTACATGAGATCAATTGTTATGTCTTTCATCTCTGTTTATTTACCAACAGTCTCCCCTCTCTGTTCATCTTTCAACAGTCTCCCTTTTCTTTTGATCTTCTAACATTACCATTCTGTTCATGGACTCCATTCTACTTACAACAAATTGGCGAGTGTTCAAGCAGGTTGTCTGTCTGTGGAAGTCAAGGCTTCATTATTGTTTGTTGTTCACAATGCATAAGGCACGGCTTGCACTAAACTATGTTGCTCAGTAGCTTGATTGGCATACAATTTTATGGATGGCGCATGCTAGGAGGAGGAGCATACTCATGCTGGGTTGTAGGTGCATACCTGTAATGTACTTGACGGTGTACAAGTCACAGTAGTGGCCTACAACAAAATTACAAAAATGAGCTCTTGAAGGTCTGATAGCTGTTTGATTGCACCGTACGCAGGTCCACTTGAAGTGTGGAGGGATCGCCATCCTCATTCATCAGCTTGGCCTGCTGCTTACGCTGGTTTACATGCTCTTCTTCCCAAGGTACAACCTATGCAGCAGATTGACGGCTTTATAGCAAACTACACAAATGCACTATCAAACGTGAGCACGCACGCACACGCACGCACACGCACGCACGAACACACGCGCGCGCGCGCGCACACACACACACACACACACACACACACAGGCATTGGTCAAACAACAGAAGGTGGTGCTGGCAGGCGTTGGCCCTCAGGCTCCTCACCCTTGTCGTCCAGTTTCTGGGGTGCTTCTCCAACGGGCCAGGCAGCCTCTACACCATCTCCTCCTGGGCTAATGGCTACAGGGGCTTAGCCCTTGCTTGCTACTTTTCTATGGGAGCTTTGTTGTGCAGATCTGTGAGTTATCAGTAGCTGCACCAAGAGAGGTTGATTTTAAAGTGCTGCTGTGTTATGGGGCCAATGTGTTGGTAATACGGTGCACCTTGCTGGTTGGTTGTCTACAGGTGCACAATTCTGTTGTTGTATGTTGTCAAAAAGTCTGCAGCATTCTGGCTGTAAATGGACTTGAAGCTTTGTATGCGCACGCACTTAGTGTTTGAGATAGATGCATTACTTGTTAGGCCGAGCTGAATACAGCCGTTCAATGGTCACGCTAGAGCTATGCATGTGTCAATGTATGGACTTGCTCACAAGCTGATGTTTGTGCAATCCTTGGTGTTGTCCCTATCAACCTGAAATGTCAGATCTTACGTACTCAGCTGCGTTGTATTTGTGCGCTTGCAATGACCTTTTTTTGTAACACCTTAATATTCACAAAGTGGCACTGATATGCTGTTCCAGCATGTCTCAGCAAGTAAAGCCTACCTCTTCAAGCAAGATGCAGTTTGACTTTGCCCAGAACACTCTTCAAACCTTGTACATGTCGAAATGTGTCTCTCTTGTGCCGCTTTGTTAATTTGTTGCCAGAAATTAAACTGAGTTTGTTGGTGCCTCATATGCAAGCCACATGTGCTACTTGTGTTTCTTCCAATGCTGCACAATCCTGGTGCTGGGCTACATCATGTACACTGGTGACAGCCTGCTTCTGCAGGTGCCTTTCAGTCCATGTAGTTGCAGATAAGTTTGGTATGACACAATTAACACCATGATAAAATGACCCACTCCCTAATCCTTAGCATGTCTTGTGTGTGCAGGTACCTCCGATGCTGCAAGCTAGGTTTGGTCTTGCAGAGGCGCTGCTGGTGCTTTGCATGTTGGCTATGCAAGACTGGCGGATCAAAGGGAGCGCCCAGATGAGCCTGCTGACAGCCCTCCTCCTCTTTGCCCTAATGCACTCTCTGCCCTTCTTCATCGTGCAAAAGCGCATGAACTTTATGTGGGCAGCTTTTCAGCAGCAGCAGCAGCAGCAGCAGCAGCACCTCGGCAAGCAGGAGGTTGGGCAGCAGCATCAAGAAGGACAGGCCCTGAAGGAGCACCAAGGTAAGGCCCAGCACGGGGAAAAACAGCAGCAAGAGGATCAACGGACCCTGAAGGATCAGCAGCGTTGGCTACAGCAGCAGCTGTTGCAATCTCAAGAGCACTCAGAGGAGCAACAGAAGCAGCAGGAGCAGCAGAACAAGTCTCAGCAGCAGGAGCCACAACTGGTACAGAAAGAGCAGGGGCAGCATCCTGAGCCACAGCAGCAAATGAAAGCTATCCATTCCCACAAGAACACTACCCGCATGAGCATCAGCAACAGCAGCAGCGGCAATGGCAAGGACAAGCACAACAATGTCAGTGGCAACAGCTCTGGCAGCAGCTCTGCTCCTGTTTCTGTTGCGCGATCTGCCTCAGCGCCTGCAGCAGATCTCACAGATCATATTATGAGCATCCTGCGGAGCAAGCGCAGGGCCACAAGTGCATTGTACCGTTCCACCAAGACTCGCCAAAGGGCTTTCAGTATGAAGGTGAGGGTATCATCCATAAGTATGTGAAGGGGAATGCATACAGCAAGCTGCAAAATTTCATTAATTGTCACTTGTAAGCACTAATAATGGAATACATTGAGCTTTAGCACATCAGTGAGCCGTTGTATGGGCAGGATTGTGAGGCCAACAATGAAATGCTTATTTCTTCAGTCTAGACAGCAAACTCAAAGCATCCTGCACATGAAAGTTTTAATTTTGATGGGTAGTGTCAGGCTACATCCTGTGCTCGTTATTGCTTTGCGAGGATCCTGCTGGTGCTGCTCGCTGATATCCCTCTTGATTCTTTGAGCAGGGATTGAATGCAAAGTGGCTTCAGATCAACAAGAAATGAATAAAAAATGATTCGAGGTAACTTGCTGAGAAAATGATGCCGAGTACAGCAAATGTTTGGTACTGGGGATTTAACACCAATCTAAGTTCATGTGCACTTTCAAGCAGAATTGTAAAGCCTCTACAGTTGCATGCTTTTGTTGATGTAGGTAGTAACACCTTCGTAAAGCCAGCTGTGCAGCAAGACAGCAGCGCCTTACATACTGTCCCTGCTCTTGTCATTGCTGGTACAACAAGCCTCAGGCCTACAGCAGGGCACGCACCTGCAACAACATTGGAAAAGGTCTCTGGCCAAAAGTTTTGCCTCAACAAGCCAGCAACATGGCACTGCATTACGAGCCAACATGTTACCTCCTCTGGCAACATCTGTACCGCCTCACATGCTGCAACTGCAGGTCCAAGATCATCCTGGACCTTTTGCTGAGTACGCAGGCCCCGCAGCAACAGCTGTCACCAACAGCACCATGGCCCAGCTGCTTGCACATCCCGGCATTAACACCTGGAGGGTGGCCATGCTTGCTTCTCAGGGCTGCGTGCAGCTTTTTGGGTTTGTGACTGGGGTGCGACTTGCAGGAGATGCCGCAGATGCAGACACACATGAAGACAGCAACAGCAACACCTCCATTGTCCTCAATGCTGATGGCCTTCTGGAGGCACTTCCTGCCTTTGAGCACCTCACAGGAGCACAGCTTGACATGCATGAGCCTGACCAGCAAGACACCAGGGTTTCCATCACTGGTATGAGTCCTGTGTGCTTCAGCTATGACAGCCATAGGTGCAGCCTTGACAGATACAGCAGCAGCAGCATCAGCCGGGAAAACAGCCTGCATATGCCCTTGGCCCCTGCACCCCCTGTCTCCCCGTCCAACGGTGCATCCCCATCCACCAGCATGTTCACGCTGTGCGTCAAGGCCCCCTCTGCCATGGCCATCAGGGTCTTGATCCTGGGGCCCAGCCAGCGTGTGCTGGTGGACATGAACATTGAGCTGCAGGAAGGCCACCAAGAGGTCATGTAAGTTGATTTGCTGGCCATATAGAAGAAGCCCTACAAAGAAGCATGTGCTGGTGGACAGCCACATTGAGCTGTAGGAAGGCTACCACAAGAACCTGTAAGATAATTTGCTTGTCGCTGTAAGAAAGTGACCCTGTGAGAAGCATGTGCTGCTGGACAGCTATATTGGGCTGCAGGAATGCCATTTAGAGATCCTGCATATCATCTTGCGGGTCGCTGTAAATATGTCGGTGGTACATTGCCTTCATTTAGCTGCCTTGTTGTTGATCATCAGTGCTTGGCCTAGCATGGCAATCATCTCAAGCGTAGTAGCAAATTGTTAATAATGAGCTGTTGCTGTATATTATCTTGCCACTCGCTGTAAGGCCAAAGCTATCTCTGAAGTGACCTTCAGACTACATGCTCAGTGACACCTTTTAAGGTCTCCCTTTCTGTAATTCTGCTGCCAATAGCTGCCTCTTCATACCGCAAGCCGCACTTGGGGGTTAACTGAAGCTGCTAACGGTTGAGAAGCAAGCATAAGCAATGATATTGCGCTCAGTACTTTATCTGTAACCAGTTATTAGATTTAAGCCTGTCTTGCATCTATGCTACCCTATATTAATCCACACAGTGCATAAATGCAGTATGATGACGCTACAGCATTGTTAGGCTCCTATTGATGCTCAACCTTTTTGTCATACCAATTTGTCATACCTGCCATCGCAGTTGCCTACTTGCGCAGGCAATCCTTAGTATATAATGCTGAAGCACAGTAATGAACCGAGTCCATTTGCTATTATTTCAGCAGCTTGGCTGGACCAGAGGTCATGAAAATTGGATTCTAACAGAGATCAACTTGATAAGTATTATGATCATGTGTTTGTTTGCTTTTTGCTCTCCAGCTTGGCTGACCAGAGAGTAACATAATGAATGTACCAGAAATCAACCTGATTATTAATATGATCTTACACTTGTTTGCTTTGTGCTCCGCAGCCTGGCTGTGCCAGAGATCAACCTGAGTGCTTACGGGGCAGCGGCAGCAGCACTGCGTGTTGTGCTTGCCGCACCAGCAGTCCCACACAGCTCTGATCAAGGAGCCGCGCGCCTGCGCCCCCAGCAGCCCCTGCTTCACGCAGCCTGCTCCATCCCTGTGCTGGACAAGGAGCAAGCCTCACAGCTGCAGGAGTTGTGGAGGGAACTCCAAATGGCAGCAGCAGAAATGGGCCCTGGGGTGCCAGCATGGGAGGCTCAGCAAGCAGTATGGGACCAGTTCTTTGCCTTTGTGCTCAACGATCTATGCCTGCTGCTGGAGCTGCAAATGCCTCAACCTGAATCAAAGGAGCATAACTCTTTTAGCTTGACCATGATGGAGGGCTGCCGTGAAGCAGCTGTGCGCCAGCTGTCGCAGCACCTGGCAACCTTCTTTGATGGCAATGACATGCCCATAATGGCGCACTTTGTGCAAGAAAGGGCTGACGCGGCAGCAGGGGAGCTGGCAGCACAGTCAGGGTGTGGCAGCTCTGCAATGGCAGCAGGGGAAGGGTCTGTGACCCTGGAGGATGTTGCAGCAGCGATGGAGTCAGGCTCAGCCGCAGGCCTCAGCAGCACACCCGGTCGCGCTGGATCCAGGACAAACACTGCCTCTAGCGTGAGCAGCTTATTGCACTGGTGGCAAGGCTCTCCCCGTGTTGTACCCAGAAAGTGGCACATACTTGTGCTGATTGCGGAGCTCACCACCATCAGGTGTGCGAGCTCTGTGTGTGGCCACGTGCACGGGAACCATTGCTGCTTGATCAATAAGCTGTTGTTTCTGCCTAATTACTGTTGCAGCACTTAGGCTATTGTTCTGGTGGTCAAGCCCCACCAATACTCTCCAGGCAAGTGCCCATGCTTGTGCTTGTACCTCCAGATTGTGCAGGATTGTGTGTTTCAGTTGATTGGACAGAGCCTAGAGACAGTAGATCACTCCAAAGCTCCTGCTATGGGATAGTGTGCCTCTTGAAAATGGCTCATATTATATAGAAGGGCTTTGAGCTCACATCAGTATGGACCTGAACCTCGATAGGGGAGCCGCAAAGCACAGGGGGTGCCACAGACATCAGCCCAGGTATCCTGCTGCTCCATTTCCATCTTCATACTGAGTCTTGCCTTTGATGTAACTCACTTCAGTGATGATTGCATGAATTGGCAATCAATTTGTGCCCTGTACCAGTGTAAGCCTGATACAAGTACATGCACACCTTACCAGCAACTTACTCAATTGTACTGACTGAGTTTACAGTACTATTGAATGTAAACTGATGTCTCATGGATTGCAATACCCTGTTAGTGCCATTAGTCTAAATCAGAGACCTTCTGGCATTGTTCTTGAGCACCTGCAGCGCCACCTGTTCCCAAATTACCGGTGATAAAATTGCAACAAGCACAATGCACTCTTCTAAACTCATGTGTAGCTGGGGAACCTACATGCAAGCTGCGGAGCATGTTGCTGGCTGTGATGCAACCCCAACCTTAGCCATGGCTGAAGGTGAGCACACTTCACCTGGGACATGAAGTTTCCTGGTATCTATCTTTGCCGTAGTCTTGAATGTACCAGGCTAATCGACATGCCTGCTTGACTTTGGCAATAAACCAGAGCTGCTGACATTATACACCACCTGTTGTTTCTTGATGGCTCATGAAAGGGCGTCCAAGTCTCAGTTTGTGCTCTGTACGTTGCACTTCTGGAGGGCTACCTGTTAAACTTTTGGGTATCGTAGGCACTAGCTTGGATCTGCTCTCTCCTACATGTTTTGCCACATGAACAGCCATTACGTACAGTTCAGCAGGATAGATAAAAGCATTACACTGGCAGGTGCTGGAAATACCTACTTATACGGTGCAGGTCTTGCGCAAGCCCTTCAAACAACCTATCAAAGTGCCTGTTTTATCGACTGACTGCCACATACAGCATTTTGGCTTCTTCTCTCTCTCTCCCTCTCTCTCCCTCCCCCTCCCCCTCTCCCTCTACCTCTCTCGTGTTTGTGTGTTTCTATCCCCCACCTTCTTGTTTGTCACCTTAAGTATTAATCTGCTAAGCTGTGGTCAATAACAAAAGGTTAAAACGCGTGTTTGCGTGCGTGCGTGCGTGCGTGTGCGCGTGTGTGTGTGTGTGTGTGTGTGTGTGTGTGTGTGT